>CM019067.1:43529414-43729443 GCA_009667805.1 Leptobrachium leishanense | reverse complement strand
TATCAATTAAATTTATTAAATGCAAAATCTGCTTAATTATTCACATAACACTTAAATTAACCCATTCCCACCATTGGAGACCTAAATAGCTAAAATGAAGCAGGATTTCATAATCCCCAATTGTTGTGACCTGCATTATAGAAAGGGTGCATAATCCGCCTCTCTATTTAACCCTTGGGGGGACATTGCGTTTAAATGGTAAATCCAATAAAGTTCTTTCCTTTTCAGGATTTTCTCTCTATCCCCCCCCCCCCTCTGGTAAATTTAGGGATACCTTCCACTACCTGAAATCTCAGCTGTGAAACATCATGACCGAATTCCACAAAGTGTCACGGTAATATGTCCACCATTGGTATCGCTATATTGACGACATCATCTTTGTTTGGGAAGGTGATATAGAGCTGTTACAGGAATTTCTAATGGTCTTGAACTCAGGCGCAGCTTCCATCAAATTTACTATGACTTATGATAGAGAAAAAAATTATTTTTTAGACACTTGGGTCATCAAGAGGGAGGGACGATTGGTGACGGACCTCTATAGAAAACCAACAGACAGAAATGCCCTATTGATGTATAACAGCGCACATCCAGACACATTAATTAGATCTCTCCCCCGCAGTCAGCTTATGAGGGTTAATCGGATTGTTAGCGCACCAGACTGTAAAGAAAAGAGGATGGAGGAGATGTTGGAGGGGATACCCGAATAAGCTATTGGGACAGGAACTTGATAAAATAAAAGAACAGGAGGGCACCTTTGAGAGACGTCCTAAGAGGAATGAAAAAAGATTAGCCTTCGTATCCAAATATGGAACATATGGATCAAATTAAGAAAATTCTGTTTAAAAACTGTCATATTTTAAAAGATTCTTATCCAAACATACCAGAATTTCAAACGGTTCCCCTTATCTCTTATAAAAAGGGCCAGTCCCTTAGGGATAAATTAGTGAAGGCAGAACTTAAGGGAGACCAGAGTAAGCGATTCTTCGGCACACCCAAATGGGGCACCTTCCCATGTCTCAATTGCTCCTGTTGCAGCGCCATTATCCATGGAGACTCCTTTGTCCATCCCCACTCAGGACATAAACATAAAGGAAGAGGGTACTACACGTGTAATTCCACACATGTAGTATACCTACTAAAATGCCCCTGTGGGTTAATATATGTAGGAGGTTGCAGGTCGAAACGTTGTTCTACTGTTGATGGAATAAAACCAAAAAATTTCCTGCTATATACTGGAGTATTTTTCTTGAGTAAGGAGATGGCTGACCGTACCTTCATAGAGTCCAACCCATAGGTACATGGACAAAGGGAGAACATGAGTTCACATGCGGTGATGGAGGTACGATATTTTGTGCGGTCACCGGCAAACCGTTCAGGCTTAGTGGCTCTGGGCTCTGGAGCGGGCAGGTCTACCTACTGTGTCATAGAGTCGGAAGGTGATGGAGGCAATGCGGTACTCTCAGCACGGCTTCTTTCCTTGTGGAGTAAGGCTTCTTGGCCGGTCTGTAGGTTCTGTACCACCTTGGTTAGCGCTGCCATCTGTTCTGTAAGTACAGCAAGGATTTGGTTCAGGCTTGCGGGTTCCATGTTGAACCAGGTTATTCTGTAAGGTCAGGGGCTGTGACCGCTGTATAGTGTTGTGGGTTTGGAACCCAATGGCAAGCCGTCGAAGAAGGAGACCAGGAGATATATATAAGCAATGGAATATTTACTGAGCTAAAAAAGGAATATAAGTCCAGAACAAAAGACTATTAGTCAAAAGGTATTCTTGGTTAGAACAAAGTCCAGAACGGAGGATTGTGAGTAAGGGTCTCCGGGTTTAGAAGTGATACAAAGTCCAAAACGAAGGGTTGTAGAAGAAGGTAACGTGGGCTGTGGCCTTTGAGACAAGCCTGGGTTGCAGATCTGAAACTGGTAGCATGGTCGTGGAGTAAGCCTGGAGGCAGGATCTGGAGCTGGTACCGTGGTAGTGGAATCAACCGGGATGCAGGATCTGGAGCCGGTACCGTGGAGGCAAGACTGGATGCAGGGTCTGGAGCTGGTACCGTGGAAGCAAGACTGGATGCAGGATCTGGAGCCGGTACCCTGGAGCTCAGGATTCACTTGGAACAGGAACGAAGAGGGAAAACTGGATAACTGGAGCGGTGAACCACAGTATAGCCTGGTTAATGAACTGAGAAAGGCGGCAGGTTTAAATAGGGTTCAGAGGATCATAAGAACACCGTTCACCTGGGACTCGTAGGTGGAGCTGGGATACCTGACTACTTGATAGGTTAATTGGTGGCATACGAGGATCTCCAGTGCAGGTGTCATGCAGTACCCGTAAGCTACCAGCAGAGTACCAAGTTTGTTTCTTATGAAGGCATGCGATCGCGCGTGCGTGCTTCTGGCATTCGGATTCTGGTGACGGCGTGGGGCGGACCTCGAGCTCTCTCCTGCTTGCGGGCAGAGAGTGTGGAGCGACGCACCACGAGGGACTTCAGGTGAGTATTGCGTGTGTCCCAACATGGCGGCCGGGGCCGAGAGCGGGGCATGATAGGACTCCCCACCGAAGCATGACCCCCGGGTGCGCCCAGCGGACGGCTTGGAAGGATAACGGAGATGAAAGGCACGAACCTTTGTAGGAGCGTGGATGTTGGCGCCAGGTTCCCAGGATCGTTCCTCAGGACCGTACCCCTTCCATTGGACTAGATATTCAAATCTGCCGTAGCTTGCGGGTAGAGAGCGTGGAGCGATGCGCCACAAGGGACTTCAGGTGAGTATTGCAGGTGTCCCTAACATGGCGGCCGGGGGCGAGAGCGGGGCATGACACCTGTAAACATGTAACACAGTGACTATATACAGAATGCACCTGTAAACATGTAACACAGTGACTATATACAGAATGCACCTGTAAACATGTAACACAGTGACTATATACAGAATGCACCTGTAAACATGTAACATAGTGACTATATACAGAATGCGCCTGTAAACATGTAACATAGTGACTATATACAGAATGCGCCTGTAAACATGTAACACACTGACTATATACAGAATGCACCTGTAAACATGTAACATAGTGACTATATACAGAATGCACCTGTAAACATGTAACATAGTGACTATATACAGAATGCGTCTGTAAACATGTAACATAGTGACTATATACAGAATGCACCTGTAAACATGTAACATAATGACTATATACAGAATGCACCTGTAAACATGTAACATAGTGACTATATACAGAATGCACCTGTAAACATGTAACATAGTGACTATATACAGAATGTACCTGTAAACATGTAACACAGTGACTATATACAGAATGCACCTGTAAACATGTAACATAGTGACTATATACAGAATGCACCTGTAAACATGTAACATAGTGACTTTATACAGAATGCGCCTGTAAACATGTAACATACAGGGTTATCCAAAGAGATTCGAAAAGTCACCGCACGTTCGGTGACTTTTCGTTCTCTTCAATTCGTTTCCTTTTGCCGATCCCATTTCGGTGACCCTGCAGTGTATTCAGCAAGCACCACAGGGTCCCCGAATTGCAGGGAAAAGCTGCCGTAAACGCACCGAAAACTAACCGCAAAACCCACCGAATGCACGCCGAAAACCCTCAAAAACATCTGGATAAACCCGTCGAAAAGCCCGAGCAGGAGCCGATCACACGCAGCGAAGCAGCCGAGACCGCAGACAGAGGGAGGTGAATAAATTAGCAAAACCGTTTGTATGAATCTGTGAAAATGAAACGCTGTTTGCAAAGAAACTACGGAGCGAAAATGTCTGAAATTTTCACAGGAGGTCCAGGGAATGATAAATAAAAGGGCTGTTACAAAAAAAATAAGTAAACTGAAAAGAAAATCCAAAAAAAAAAAAAAAAAAAAAAAATCGGACTTTTTTAAAAAAAAAACAAAAACAGAAAAATGCTTAAAGTATCTGAAAAAAATCTATAAATAAAGAGACTCTTTACTGCAGAATTTTATAATGAACGGTTTATTAGATATTGAATTAAAACGGGAATATTTTTAACATTGAAGCCTATGGGATTCGCCTGAATAAACCTGTCGCATTAAACCACCGAATGGCAGGGCATTAGGGGAACCTTTCACTGCTGGTTTGTGTTCTCTGAATAGCCAAAGCAGTGCTTTTTCATGGGGATTTCACTGCCCTCGAAAAGGGACTGAACAGGCACCGTATGTTCAGGCAATTCGCTAGGATTTGGCGAATTGCCTGCTCTCTGGATAGCCGAATGGTCAGGAAAGGTAACCGAACGCTGATTTTCAGCGTTCGGTTACCTTTCTCAAGCAAATCGGAGCTCTTTGGATAACCCTGATAGTGACTATATACAGAATGCACCTGAAACATGTAACATAGTGACTATATACAGAATGCACCTGTAAACATGTAACATAGTGACTATATACAGAATGCACCTGTAAACATGTAACATAGTGACTATACAGAACGCACCTGAAACATGTAACATAGTGACTATATACAGAATGCGCCTGTAAACATGTAACATATTGGCTATATACAGAATGCACCTGTAAACATGTAACATAGTGACTATATACAGAATGCACCTGTAAACATGTAACATAGTGACTATATACAGAATGCACCTGAAACATGTAACATAGTGACTATACACAGAATGCACCTGTAAACATGTAACATAGTGACTATATACAGAATGCACCTGTAAACATGTAACATAGTGACTATATACAGAATGCACCTGTAAACGTGTAACATAGTGACTATATACAGAATGCACCTGTAAACATGTAACATAGTGACTATATACAGAATGCGCCTGTAAACATGTAACATAGTGACTATATACAGAATGCACCTGTAAACACGTAACATAGTGACTATATACAGAATGCACCTGTAAACATGTAACATAGTGACTATATACAGAATGCACCTGTAAACATGTAACACAGTGACTATATACAGAATGCGCCTGTAAACATGTAACATAATGACTTTATACAGAATGCACCTGTAAACATGTAACATAGTGACTATATACAGAATGCACCTGTAAACATGTAACATAGTGACTATATTTCCTACATATTTATTTTCGGTTAATCTGTTTGTGTTGTTTTTAATATCTTTCATTGTATTACTTTGTATTTCTGTAACATCTCAATGTTCTTGAACCCAGGACATACTTGAAAACCAGTGAAATCTCAATGTATCCTTCCTGGTAAAATCCTTTATAAATAAATAAATAAAATAAATTAGTTTCATGTCTTTATTTTCCATTTCTGGGCCTAAAAGCGTTAATAAACCAGTGGTCTCCTTTTTTAGGGAATGTTCACCCTCTCAGATCGTGTTCTGATTTAAGGGGTTAATATTCACTAACCTCCAAATTGCCCGAAAATGTGAATGTCACAGCAATTTTTTCACCAAGCTGTCAGTTTGCCAAGTACGGGCGAATCAACCGCGAAACGATGCACTGAAACAGCAGCCAGTGTTGTTGCTTTGGGATCAGAGCCACTGGTGTAGCCGTCTCTGCTCTAGTTATGGGTTGGTGGAGATTGCAATTTCTATAAATCTGTTCCCCCTCAGCCCGGTATCGGCCACGCGAGCTCATCCTGCCGGTGACGATGGATACAGAATATGGGCTTTACTAGAGCCGGGCTGGGGAGGAGGTCCTGCACCTGGACCAGATATTGTAACTAGGGATGAGCCGAACACCCCCGTGTTCGGTTCGCATTCGTACTCGAACAATTTCAAAAGTTCGAGTTCGAACGCGAACACGAACCGAACTCAATGCAAGTCAATGGATTTTTAGAGTGCCCTCCAAGAGGGCATATATGCTAGATATTTGCCATAAAAGGTGTATGGGGGTCCGGGTAGTGCCGTGGGGGACAGGAAACAAGGACAAAAAGTAAAAAAAAAAGTTTTTAAAGGACCAGTGAGTTTTCCATGAAATAAAGGTTAAAAATAAAAACGAAAAATTCCTTCAAATATCGTGCCTAGGAGGTCCCCATAACCTGCCCGTGAAGTGGCGGATTTCTAGGATGTATAGAAACACTTAAAACAAAAAAATGACATTTCAAATGACAGTAAACGGTTTTCCTTTAATCTATTCATAAACAACTGCTTGGGGCGGCAGTCTGTATTTAAAGAGGAGACGTTTTAGGACACGCGGAACAAGTTTAGTGATTTTTTTGGCTAAATAAGGTGAAACTTATGCAGGCTTTGGATGAAAGTAACAATAGGTAATTTCAAATTGGGCCTTTAGTGTCGACAACAGTGCCGTCACACCGTAACCCCTCTGTGGTATTGTGGAAGAGTGCAGGGTTGGACCCTGCGGTCAAATATTAAAATGATATGAATCTGGTACAGGCGTCAGTGCACCCAAATATTCTGCCTTTGGTGGCAGCAAGTGCCCTGATAGCTGACTGTCAGTGACTGAGAAGACACACTTTCCACCAATTCCCAGATATCTGCAACAAGTGAGACCCCCCCATCCCCAATAGCTATCACTGGCAGTGAGAAGACACACTGACAGAACAATCTCCTCTCACTCCTGCAGAAAAACACGTGCTGGCTCGGCTGTGTGAATCCTTATATAGTGTGCTGCCGGACTTAGCTCTGTGAGCCCATGACTGGGCAAAATTTGCTCAATCAGGACTCTGAGCCGTGATTGGCATAGTCTTGCACCTAAACTGTGGTCAGGTGCAAGCTGTAGCCAATTACAAGCTTCAGGCCAGTGGAAAAGTGCATTGTGGTCCATTGTGGGCAAACATGTGGCGAACTCGTAGTTTGCGAACGGGCGATGTTCGAATCGAACTCCGAACACATCGAACCAAACAGCTCATCCCTAATTGTAACCATGGTGACGGGCATCAGTGAGACGGGGCAGGGTCAAGGGAAAATGGGTCTGTTTCTTGGTAATTTGCATGTGATCCGTGTATGTAAACCGTTTTTACACTCGATGTGTGTAAAGAGGAACCAAAGAAAAAGAAAATAACAGGAAAGGAACAATATTTTCTAGCAGACAGTGCAGATAATCTGGAAATAGCCCCATGTGCATATAATGGGCAAAATTAGCCTGGCTGCCGCGTTCCTGGGCAGATAATTATTTTTGAAGTATGGAGTTTTAGAATGTAATTAATCTTCTTAATTTTTTTCTGATTATATTTAAATTCTACTCATCCCCTCATCCTCCTCTAAGCACCCGGCGTTCTTTTTCTTATTAGCCCCTATATGCACATTCGGGTTTGTTTCTTATTTTTGCATTATGTTCCTTTTAAAAAAAAAAGATTAGCTGTAAGGTATGTGACTTACTATGGAATATATGTATCCTTCCCGATTAGATCTGATCTGATACCTGGGCACTGATTAGAAGCATATGGGATGACTCGCTCTATTAGATACTTATTACTTTGTATTTCTGTAACATTTCAATGTTGTTGAACCCAGGAAATACTGAAGAGCAGAGAAATCTCAATGTATCCTTCCTGGTAAAATAAATAAATAATTTGCAGAGTTTCGATGATTCACTTGGTCGCCATGGTGAGAAGTATTTAGTAAACAGGAAAATCCTCATCTATTGGAAGCGAGCCGGCGCATGCGCAATACGATCATGACGCGAGTAAATTATAGAACTGCAAGTAGGGAGAAATGGAACGCAAACCGGATGCTCGTGTTGACACGCACGCCATACACACGTGCGAGCAGTAGCGGAACGGAGTGACAGCAGCTGTATGTGATGGGAGACAGAATACATTTACACGGAGGGAAAGGGGATGTAAGGTAACGGCTCCTGATGAAGATGGCACAAGGCTATCGAAACACGTTGAAAACTACATGATCAGATTTTAACAGTATTTTTGGGAAGGGTTCCCGTGTCGGTTTCTATGGCGACTCATTTACCTCTGGAATAATGGAGGATATTTATTTATTTATTTATTTATCAAGTATTTTACCAGGAAGGATACATTGAGATTTCTCTCTTTTTCAAGTATGTTCTGGGTTCAAGAACATTGAAATGTTAAAGTTACAGAAATACAAAGTAATACAATGCAAGATATTAAAAAAACAACAGAGAGAGAAAGGGGAAAACCCTGAGATTGTCAGCGTCGACCCAAACGACAATCACCTGTCCCTACCAAACCAGTAGGGGCAGCACTTCCTCCAATACAGGATTAAACCTGACCTGCAATATATACACACTGACAAAAACCATAGGACAGCCAAGTCTAGGACTGTCAAATGGAACAAGAGGAGTGACTAAATGAAAAAATTCATTTATTGTGAACTAATTAGACACTCCCAGATACGAGGGGAAGAAATAAAAAACATACAACAAAAAGCATCGCCTGGTGTATTGAAAAGGATACCGGTATTATGACAGCTGTGCATACATATTGAAAAGAGAAGTCAGTACAACATATCTCTCTATTAAATGGACTCCCATGTAAAGGGAAATAATAACGCCCAAATATGGATTGACAACCACAAATTGCACACATAAACCGGCCCTAAACTGATCGAGCTCTTGCTCAAAGTTCTGTCCTCACCCTGCGAATGCAAGACACCACAATCACAACTCTAAAAACAAAGTTGGTACATGTTAGCTCGACATATGTTTCGCCGAACGCATCGGCTTCATCTGGAGCAAAAATAAGCTGGTACAACTGTATGTACCTCCCTCTTTTATATTCAAAATCTCATTGAGAATTGGCCAATCTGTGATCTCCAAGCGGTCACATGTCCCTCCCATAGAGGGTGCCGTGTAATTAGAACCACGTGAAGTACCCAGCCAATCGTATGAATGAAAGATCACATGCTAACCAAACAGCGAATCAGAAGAACTGAAACTGGGCAAAAAAGTAAGCAAACAAACAAACAAACGGACGGCCGTACTTGTATAATACAAAGGAGTAGCACCAAAACGGCATCAGATGATTTAAATATGCAGTACAATACGTCTGGAATGAATAAAGAAAATAATCGTAATACAACCCCGGGCTATTGATAAGCCCAAACCGTACGTCTGCTTGAAAATAACCGAGGTTCTGGTTATAAAGAACCTTGGATTGTGTATAGCCGATGATGGAATGAAAGCCAGCGTAGGTCCGTAAAGTTAACTAGATGGTCGCTAGATGAGTGAATCACCAATCTACACAGCAGCTGTGTGTCTAGAGTACTATTACCGTGTTTCCCCGAAAAGAAGACACTGTCTTATATTTTTTTGGCCCCCAAAAAACACACTAGGTCTTATTTTCGGGGTAGGTCTTCTATTTTCCCAGTTATCAAATAAACACACTAGGTCTTATTTTCGGGGAAACAGGGTAGCTGGATACGACACTGAGCTCTTAAATAGTTCTAAGGAAGGATAAGCTGTATCTGAATAAACAGATCATACTCGCAGATAAATAAAGAGACACGTGATATCCACACGAATGGAAAGGACTAAAGTTACTAGACATAGACAGACTGTAAACAAACACCTCGTGGCACCCGAGGACTGCACTAGACGAACATATATATTTATGAACGTCAATTGTAATCCTTATAATCGTATAAACCGTAAATCTCCTTGAGATTATCAAAAGAATGGAATTCAAACACCTATGTTCGTATGTACAGTCATGTTGAGATGCAATAAAAGTCGATAATATTGTAACAATAGTCCTTGGATAAACCGATCACCAATCTAAATACGAAGGTGTATCGGGAATATTAGTATCTAAAAGGACACTATGCAGTTGGATAATTCAATCAACGAATTGCAGTAGTCGGCCGTCCTACAAAGATGGAAAATTGCAAATGGATGTATAATAACGGTGTCACACAAAATGACTTGTAATAAAGCGATCCAAAAATAGCTAATGTAAATTAATATCATCCGTGTAGACCTTGATTATTTGGCCTCAACATCTTACAGGGTGTGTCTATAGCTATATCTAAGGGTCAATGGTGGTCTGTCCAAAAGTGGTAATTGGCCAGCAATGGCAAAAAAAATGCCTAGGAATAGTAGGTAAACAATTAATATGAATAGTCAACTATAAGTAATAATGACAGATACCTAATTCAGATGATCATGCCTGCCGACATGTCATAATTCAAATACAGTCTAAAACTTTGATTGTCAACTGCCAGACCCCGGATTCAGAAAGTTCTTATCCTAAACGGATATTTTACCACTATTTAATGAATCTAATACCGGACGGCACCACTTTAGAAATGCATAGCTAGATGTATTTAACTGACCGCTAGACAACAATTAGATAATTGCGTCCTTACTCATTTACTGACAACAAAAGCATGATTTATAAGAATGGAGTATAAGAAAAACCCTCATTTAGGCCTGACGGAAATAGTGTGTGAAGTTTGTAAATCCACCGACACTCCTTCTGCCGAAGCCTACGATCTAGATTACCCTTTCTGGGTGATGGAACGACAGTTCCCAAACCACAAAACATCAAAACGTTGGCATTGTTTCCATGGCACTGTGCTAGATGGCGTGAAATAGGAGTCTCTTGAATTCGTTTTACCGAATGTATATGCTCCATAATCCTTCTCTTGAATGGATGAAGGGTTTTACCCACATACATTTTGCCACATTCACAGGTGGCCAAATAGACTAGACCACAGGAATTACAATTGAAGAAGGTCTTAATTTCATAATCATACTTTGTCCGTGAATCTGTAACTTGTTTAGAGTTTTTTTGGATATATTTACATGCAACACAGTGGCCACATCGATATGTACCACGTAAATTCTCAGATAACTGAGTTGTGATGACTGTGGACCAATCTATCTTTCAGATTCCTACTGCGTCTAGCAGTGACTGAGGGTCTAGCCCCTAATTTGTCTGATAACTGGGGGTCCATAGTTGGATCTGATTCCATCCTCTATCATGGGTGCCAATGCATCTTATTAGGTTATTATTTTTGGGTTTGGGATCTTGTAAAAGGCTATCACGGGACCTCGACATGGCCTGTTGGAAGGCCTTTTTGAGATATCTATTGGGATATCCTTTTTCACGGAAATCACTTTTTAATTTTTTGGCTTTAACCAAAAACTCTTCATCAGAGGAACATATCCGTCTCAGTCTCAAATATTGGCCAACAGGAATGCCTTTTTTAAGTACTTATTCCTCCCTCCAATGCCTCCCCACCTCTTGACTTCTCTATCACGGTGGAGGGTATCACCATCTCCCCATCAAACCAAGTTCGCTATCTTGGAGTTACACTTGACTCTGCTCTTTCCTTCATCCCCCCACATCAAGTCTCTTTCCTCCTCCTGCCGATACCAACTGCGTAATATTTCCAGAATTCGGCCATTTCTTACCGCTGTCACCACAAAACAACTCATACACGCCCTGGTAATCTCCCGACTTGACTATTGCAATAATCTCTTATCTGGCCTCCCTCTGTCCTGCCTCTCCCCCTACAATCCATCCTGAACGCCTCCGCCAGGCTAATTCACCTCACCTGCCGCTCTGTCTCTGCGAGTCCCTTCACTGGCTCCCCATCCACTGCAGAATTAAGTTCAAAATCCTTATCCTTACCTACAAAACCCTCACTAACTCAGCTCCCCACTACCTGTCCTCACTAATCACCAAATACACCCCAGCCCGCTCCCTAAGGTCAAACAGTGACCTGCGCCTAGCTTCTCCCCGCATCACCTCTTCCCATGATAGACTGCAGGATTTCTCACGCGCAGCCCCCACTCTCTGGAACGCTCTCCCTCGTACTGTCAGACTTTCCCCTAACTTCTCTTCCTTCAAACGCTCCCTTAAAACATTCCTATTTAGGGAAGCCTACCACCCAACTCACTGACGCAACCATCAATCACTCTCACCTTACTGTCCTCTCCTCCTGTTTCCAACCCCAACCCTCCTAGATTGTGCGTTCCTACGGGAATAGGGCCCTCATCTCCTCCTGTACTGTTTGTCAAATGTTGTTCAATGTATTGTAACCCTGTCTATACTGTGCTTATTGTACAGCGCTGCGGAATATGCTGGCGCTTTATAAATAAAGAATAATAATAATAAGTGTGAATGGATGGAAACTTTGCCAATGTAACAAATTATTTGTCACAGTTGGTTTTTTGTATAGAGTTGTTGATAGAGTACCGCCATCGGTCTTAGAAATTTGGATATCCAAAAAGGAAATACTTTCTTTCTGCACCTCAAAAGTAAATCTTAAATTATAGGTATTATCATTCAAGAGAGACACAAACTGTAAGAACGCTTCCTCAGTGCCCTTCCACAATAATAACACATCGTCAATGTATCTTAACCACAATTCAACCTTGTTCACATAGGGTTTTAATATATCATTAATTTTGCAATTTTCTTCCCAAATACCTAGATACAGATTGGCATATGATGGTGCCATTGATGAAACCATTGCTGTACCTCTCAGTTGATGGAAATACTGACCCCTGAACAGAAAATAATTGTGAGTGAGTACAAAGTTAGTCAATTTGACCAAAAAAAATCTATATGCAGATCAGACAATGTGTCATCCCTTTCGAGAAATATCTTGATATGATCAAGTCCTAGATTATGTGGAATACTTGAATATAATGATTCAACATCTAAACTGCATAAGAAGGTATCTTTATTAATGCTCATGCCATTTATGACTGATAATGCCTGTTTTGTGTCTCTCAGATATGAGGGTAATTTCTCGACATATTTTCTCAAAATTTGGTCTAAAAAAACACTAGAGTTCTGCGTAAGGCTAGCGTTGCCAGAAACTATTGGACGGCCAGGAGGTTCAGTAATATTTTTATGAGTTTTAGGAATACAATAGAAGGTAGCAATAGTGGGTGAGGATGGAATAAGAAATTCATATTCAGGCTTGGTAATTAGAGTCTGTTCGAAAGAAAGGCAAATCAACTCCTTAGGCTAGGGTCAGACTGAGGCAGTGCGAACGCACGTGCAGGCGCACTTAATCACGGCCGTAGTAGCAGCAAATGCCAGGCAATGACGGACAATATACGAAGTACGGTCGCACAAAAGTCCGGCTGCGCAACGCAAGTGGCAAACGAACGCATTTTGTCGAGAACGTAAAACCTCTAGTACGGTTGTACAGAGTGCGCTGCGTCCGCTAGCGGCGTGTGTGCGTGAATTGGAGACGTCAGACACTGCTAATGTCCGGCCAACATAACGTCCAGATGCACAAAGTGTTTTATTGATGATCCGTACAAAATCACGAACGCAAATGCGCATCGTATGACCGCTATCGCGTACTCCGTGAAAAAATGCGTCCATTCGTTCGAACGCACTTTTTCACAGACAACGCGAAAAATGCGTTAGTCTGACCCTAGCCTTAAGCTCATGAGCGAACTGCATCGTAGGATCTTTAGGTAGTCTCGTATATGTGTCAGTATCATCAAGAATTTTATACACCATCTTCTCATAAAAGTCAATAGACATAAGCACTACATTGCCACCTTTGTCAGACGGTTTAATTATTAATGACTTATCAGATTCAAGTTCTTGTAAGGCTTTTCTTTCAGCGAACGTGAGATTATCACTAACTGATGCCAATACATCGGATTCACTTAAATGATCAATTTCAGCACATACAAGATTGCAGAACATTTCAAGATTACCAAACTCCTTAAAATTAGGAGTGAAGCGACTCTTAACGTGTAGATTTGTAAGGCTTTCCTGATTTATTTCCTGTTCCTCCAATAGATCTGTAAGGATTTTTAGACAGGGAAGATCTGAGGGTTCAAGACCCAAGTATTTTAGCCTTTGTTCTTCCTTGATCTTATGTACTTTATGCAAAGCCAATTTGCGTACAAATAAGTGGATATCTTTCGTCCACTCAAACTTATCAAGATTAGATACAGGTACAAATGAGAGACCTTTACTTAGAAGCGAGATATGGGCATCTGAGAGTGAAAAATTAGATAAATTAATTACTGTCAATCCAGAGCCCTCAAGGGCATTAGATGCATCAAGGATGGAATTTGGTGTCTCCACTACAGTAGACGTATCAATGTTGTTAAGACAGGGTACTTGGCATAAATTAGTATGACGATTATGCGAAACATTTGCCTGGATTGCAGGGTGATGAAGTTCAAAATTATCACCTCTAATCACAGGATGATTTCCCTTATTGATCAAGTGTATATATTTCGATCTCTTTTGTTGCCTCTGTGCCCTCGGTACCCCCATTTTTTCCGATCTCGCAATTTCTCTGGTAAAACGTCTCTTTCTAAAAAAGAGACACCCTTCTTCAAAATCCCCCTCCTTGATGCTGGACTATATTCAGAACTGACATTACTCTCAATATCAGTATCAGTAGATTCACCTTCGGTGGATGACATACCCAATCTACTTGTTTTTCTAATCTGATTGGTTTTGTACACTGATCCAGTTCTATAATCCTCAGTATCTCGTAAGAATTTAGGTTGTTTTCTATCCTTAATCTCACCCTCATACCTTGCCATCTGTCTTTCTAATTTTTCTTCTACTTCACAAAATATAACATCATCAGTTTCCATTTTGAACTGTTCAACCTCTGACCTTACTTCAGTATCTACAGTCTCCAATTCAAGCTTTTCATATTTACAGATAATCTGCAGGAATTTGGGAGAACATTCTTCAACAGCGTCTCGCCATTCTTGGTGAAAACCTTCCTTAATAATATGTGAGGCTGGGTTCGTATAGATCCTTAAGCCACGTGGGATCATGTTCTTTTTAAGATAATTAGCGAGGGAGGATATTTCCCAATTCGATCTGATTTGTCTTTTTAATAATTTGGCAATTTTGGGCCCCCTAGCTCTAGATTCGCTAGTTGCTAGTTCAATGGTTTCGATGCCTTCTGAAAATACTTTTTCGGCATCACGGCACCAATAAGTGCCCTTACCTACTTCATTAAGAAATCCTGCCATAGTGGGGCAACTAAGTAACACCAAAACCAATAAGGAGTGATTGTCAAACGAGTACTAAAACTCAAAATGAATATCCAACAGAGAGAGAAAGGGGAAAACCCTGAGATTGTCAGGGTCGACCCAAACGACAATCACCTGTCCCTACCAAACCAGTAGGGGCAGCACGTCCTCCAATACAGGATTAAACCTGACCTGCAATATATACACACGGACAAAAACCATAGGACAGCCAAGTCTAGGACTGTCAAATGGAACAAGAGGAGTGACTAAATGAAAAAATTTATTTATTGTGAACTAATTAGACACTCCCAGATACGAGGGGAACAAATAAAAAACAAACAAAAAGCATCGCCTGGTGTATTGAAAAGGATACCGGTATTATGACAGCTGTGCATACATATTGAAAAGAGAAGTCAGTACAACATATCTCTCTATTAAATGGACTCCCATGTAAAGGGAAATAATAACGCCCAAATATGGATTGACAACCACAAATTGCACACATAAACTGGCCCTAAACTGATCGAGCTCTTGCTCAAAATTCTGTCCTCACCCTGCGAATGCAAGACACCACAATCACAACTCTAAAAACAAAGTTGGTACATGTTAGCTCGACATGTTTCGCCGAACGCATCGGCTTCATCTGTAGCAAAAATAAGTAAATAAGTACTTCACGTGGTTCTAAATACACAGCGCCCTCTATGGGAGGGACATGTGACCGCTTGGAGATCACAGATTGGTCAATTCTCAAAGAGATTTTGAATATAAAAGAGGGAGGTACATACAGTTGTACCAGCTTATTTTTGCTCCAGATGAAGCCGATGCGTTCGGCGAAACATATGTCGAGCAACAGGCACATAGAGCGCAATCTACTGATCCCAGGATTGCAACGCAGTACAAGTCTTCTCCTGAAGAGCGTACTAACTACGTCTCCCACAATCCCTGCAGTCTCTTTTTCCTATTCTATTAGTAACCCTGCCACCAGTCCTCATGGACACCAAGCTCGTCGCGACTGGAGACGCAGGACTTAAACAACCGCACTGTCTCCTGACGACCGCAACTCGCAATTTCTTATATATATATAACCGAGCTTAAAGCAAATAGCAATACTCCCAATCTCTTAGCGTGGATTTCATCAGCCAGAGTCAAAACTTAAATACTTTTTTGTTTATTTATGATAGAAAAATCACAGTGCTTTGTCACATAAAAAATAACTAGAATAAATCAATTAATTACACACTACACAGCAAATAAAAGAAAAAGGGTGAACCATAGAGCAATTACTTACGAAGAGCTATTCAGTAAGCTAGCATCAATGGTCTCCTGGAGCCTGGAGATAGAGCATGGACAGATCTCTTTCAAAGGTACCCCAAGTGATCAGTCCCAGCACATGGCCAGTTTTCAGAATTTATACACTTCCTGATCCTTCCAGCCCACCCCCAAATGGCCCAGTGTCCTGCACTACATTTCCCAGAGTCACCTTTGCTACAACCATGTCAATTAATCTTCAATTGCCCAAAAGGTGTCCCTCTTCCCCCCCAGACCCCCCTTAGAGATCAAGGATGTGCTTCCTGTCTTTGAAGATTGGGTCTAAAATCTTGGTGCCGGGCTGGCTGCCAAGGTGTGAGTACTATGTCAGAGTACAAAGGACATTCCCTTTACAGTTACGTGTTATATCCTCCCCCCAAGGGAGAAAGCTAACCATTTTAACATTTCTTCCTCAACAGCTGAAATGTAATCAAAATGGTCAGACACAAATATGAATACAACTCTATATGGAGGAGATATGTATAAACAGGCAGATAGACACATATATACAGGCAGACCCTTATATAGATAGAAATACAGATCTAATCTGCTACAATCACCAATAAACTGTTTAATTGATGGTTCCTCCGGAGCCTTAATACAATATACTAATGGTACCTTTTTCGTGCAATGTGTGTAAAGGCTTGAACTTAAGCCTCATCCCTCTGCTCACCTACTCTCACATGATTGAAGCTGCTTCTATGGCCCCACCATTCCCGAACCGCTGGCACTAATGATCCTGCCGTCCAGTAAAACTCCCCTGGTCGTCCTCAACCCCCAATCCCTCTAGATCAGTGTTTCCCAATCCTGTCCTCAGGACCCTCCGCCTCGCCAGGTTTGCAGGATATGTGAAGCGCCGCACAAGGGATAGGATTTGCTGCTCAGTGATTGCTGGATTCAGTCTGCATTTCCCCCAAGGTGATCTGCAAAATCTGGCCTGGTTGAGGGTCTAGAGGACAGGTTTGGGAAACACTGCTCTAGACTGTAAGCTCCTGTGAGCCGGGCCCTCTACACCTATGTCCGTTTATCTTGCAAGAAGGGAACCAGGAGGCTGCAATCACATGGAGGAGAATGCAATTGCGGGAGGTAAGCGAGGGAACGCAGGTACAGGTATGTATCAAACATAACAAGGAGAAAAATGTCACCTGCGCTTATTCCCATTACACCTTGTGAAACCAAACACAATTAGAGGCTTTGGTTTCTATTAATGGCCATTAAGGCTGGGGTCAGACGAGCGTAGTGTTCACGTCCGTGATTGCGCCTAAAAGTACGTCCGTGATAGCATGAAAGAAAGTCCATTGGAGCCGGTTACACAAAGTACGTCCGCACTGAACTGCGGACGCACCACGGCCGCGGCAAACGGACGCAAGGCAGGCAAGAACGTACAACCACTAGAACGGCCGCACAAAGTGCGCTGCATCCGCAACGTCCGCATAGCTTTGTGTGTGAGTGATGGAACGTGGTCAGACGGACTGCATTTATACGTCCAGCATTTTTCATGGACAAAATGGTTTTGCTTTTTAATTTATTTTCTCTCCTACATCCGTCAAAATATACGTCAGTGAAAAAAACCGGACTGTGTGGCCACTACTGTGTCTTCCGTACTGACGTACGTCCGTGTGCACGGACGTACAGTCCGTAGAAATCACGCTCGTCTGACCCTAGCCTAAGAGTGAATTCTTTTGAATTGAAACAGATATTCTGGAGGTATTCATGGTATGAACACCGACTCCCCCCGGCCAGATCCGGTTAGCTCCAATCACATTTCTCTGGAGTGCTTTTACTTGCAATCCGGTGCCATTACAGAGCTTAGGTGGGTTGAGGTTCCGCATTGGGCTGAAGCGTGCGGCCTGGCTGTGAGAGGGAAGCAGACATGCTGGAGCAGTGAGGGACTGTTTGAGCCCTGGTCGTGCACGGGGAGCAGACATGCCAGAGCAGTGAGGGAGTGTGTGAGTCCTTGCTGTGAGAGGGAAGAATCTAAATACCAATTTTCACATCTGTAACATTTTTGGTTGTTTAGATATAGGTATCCTGTTTAAAATAGCCACCCCCTTAACCCTGGAGTTTTGGAAAATGGTAAAACACATTTTTCATTGTTCTGTTTATTTAACAAGAGGATTGTAAATACCAATTTTCGCACCTGTACCATCTTTGGTTTTTGAAATTTAGGTATATGGATAAAAGTATTCACACACCTTTTTCACCCCCCCTTAACTGGATTAATGGAAAATGGTAGAACACGTGTTTATTTTTCACTAAGATTGTAAATACCAATTTTCACGCAGATAACATATTTGTTTTTTAAAATATAGGTATGCTGATGAAAATATTCACCCCCCCCTTAACTGGATTTTCTGAAAATGCTAAAATCAAAATTTTTCAAGAAGAATTCAAATACCGATTTTCACGTCTCTAACAGTCTCTTTTTGAAATCTAGGTATCCTGTTTAAAAGATTCATCCCCTTTTTCACCACTCCCACTTGGATTTTTGGAAAATGGTAAAGCACTTCTTTTTTATGTTTCACGAAGATTGTAAATACCAATTTTCATGTCCATAACATCTTTGGTTTTTGAACTATAGGTATACTGATAAAAGTATTCAACCCCTTCTCTTGATTTTTGGAAATGGTAAAATACGTGTTTTTTTATTTTTCAAGATGAATCTAAATACCAATTTTCACATCTGTAACATCTTCAGTTTTTGAAATATAGGTATCCTGTTTAAAAGTATTAAGCCCCCTTTTTCCATTCCCACCATGCTTGGATTCTTTGAAAATGGTAGAACATGTGTTTTTTTTTGTTTTTCAAGAAGATTGTAAATTCCAATTTTCATACCTGTAACATCTTTTGGCGGCATTGCAGCTGTATGGAGTTCCTGCTGGGTGCGGACGGGGCCCTGTTGATCCTGTGGCTCCATCGCTGACCGCACGGCTTGTGGAGGTGCGCCCTGACTACCCGGAGGTCTTACCTGTAGCGGTGACAGATGTCTGGACTGCTGGCTGCGGTGATCCGGCAGGGCATTCTAATCCTCTGCTCCCTTCGGTGTCAGGTAAGCCTGGCGGCCGTGGGCTGCTCCCAGCCTTCTGGAGGTGTGGAGCCCAGACTGCTATGGATATACTGCCTGTCTGGTCTTTTGATCCCAGAGGTGGTCCGCCTGGATTGCCTGTCCCGACTCCTGGTGGGCCTTTATTTTGTTGTGCTGGGGGCCTCACCCTAATGTCTTTATCTGAGGACTTTTTGCTTTTATTCAATGTTCTTGTGACCTTACTGAGCGTTTTGTTTGTCCTTGTGACACTTTCCAAGGACTTTGATGTTTGACGAGAAACACCCCCCCCCCATTTCAATGCCATTTTGAGATCAATATAGTAGACCATTTTACAGGCTGTGCACTGGATCACGTCACCCCATTGGCAGACGTGCAGAGGTACGAGCGCTTGATGTTGTATATATCTCTCTATATCAGGAGCCTTAAGCCCTCATAACCGATCACCCTGATTCATAGAAATGTATGTACAGTGTATATATATATAAAATCAGTGTGGAGAGCCCCCCCCCCCGTGGGCAGAGCGCTTGTTAAAAAATAAATAAAAAAAATCAAAAAAAATCTATGTAGGCAGTAGATCCAAAGTGAGTTTTGTGAGTCTGTCCTACAACCCACAAATAATCATTTGCGTCAGTGTATCAGACTCCATGGATTTTGACACAGCGTTTATGTTACTGTACAACTCCACAGTCCGTGCAGGCGTTCGCATGGTCTCGTGTGGGAGAGATTCGCCGTCGGAGAGCTGCCGGTTACATGAGATTCAGACCAGATACATGGAGACAGGTTGTGTGGCGACTGGGGAAGCAGAGGATGTCGCGGTCTCGGAGGTTGTATGACCTGGAATCATTACAATGTGCAAGTCCCAAAAACATGCAGAAAAATAACAAAAACATACAAACAAACCCAACACAGAGAGGAAGAATCAGAGCCAATCACGAACCCAAATCCTTTAATATTGAAATGGCGAGTAAAGGAGAAGAGGCGTCGCTTCCTGCGGCTCGTCCACCGATGCTCTGCGGTCCGGAGGGAGAGGTTTAAATAAAATATTGGATTTGTGTCCTAAATCTTACCAAATAAACCAACCCCAGCCATAACCACGACTCACCGGAGACCCCTACGTGATCACTGAACAAAGTCCATTACATTCTTCCTGAGAATAAATTACACCCCCCCCCCCCCGGTCTCCAAAGGAGAGGGGAGTTATGAAGTGAAGGAGCAGATAATTTATTGGAGTGTGATCACCAGGATTAATATAGGTATTAAAAATCAACCCGCAAGATAAAAAAAATAAAAATTAATTAAATCAACCCGCAAGATTAAAAAACCCCGCAAGATTAAAAATAAATAAAAATAAAATCAACCCATAAGATTAAAAAAACCCGCAAGATTAAAAATCAAAATCAACCAGCAAGATTAAAAAAAAATCAAAAATCTAATTAAATCAACCCGCAAGATTAAAAATAAAATCAACCCAAAAGATTAAAAAAAACGCAACATTAATAAAATTAACCCAAAAGATTAAATAAAAATCAAGCCACAAGATTAGAAAAAATCTAAATCAAATTAAATCAACCCGCAAGATTAAAAATCAAATGAAATGAACACAAAAGATTTAAAAAAAAAAAGCATAAAAACTAGTTTTTTTTTTTTAACTCAACTCCGCGCCCCCCTTAAAAAACCCTCATTTTCAAAACTCAGACAACAAAAGGTAACAGACGCGATCAGCCGTTAGCACAGACTCATTCTTTATAAATTATATAAAAATGGAAACAATGGAAATCTCAGTCTTTTGACCACGTGTTTGCGTCACACAGAATAGCTTCCCCCGGAAACAGGAGGGGAGAAAAAAAACCTGGCACTTTATTAGTGTGGAAAAAAATAAAAACACAAAATTAAAAAGCCGCGCAGGATGATGCGCTCAGAGGTGTCACGCGTCCACAGGAAAAGGAGGGGGACAAAATAAAAAACCCGTGGGAAGATCCCATAGATGTTATATTTATATATATATATTTTTTTTAAGTTTCAATTATTTAAAGTCTTGAAAATATAGCTTGGCATTTTTTGACTTTTCTTGTAAAATGTGAGTAGCATATTGCGACTTAACGCGCGTGGATTCTAGAATAATAATAAAAAAAAAATAGAGAGCAGATTCCAGTTGTGGAAACCGTCACGGTGACTCGGATCCATCTGCTTGCGGTTTTCGCTCGATTCGTCTGCGTCACAGCATTTCATCAGCGAGGCGCCAGCCCGCCATGGCCGCCCTCGCCATCCTGCGCCTTCCTCATTTTTATAATAACAGGTCCTTAAAACAGTTCAACGTTACGGTTTTGCTCCCGGTGTCGCGAGCCGGAACCTCCGGCCACCGGATTCTCGTCTTTATATCTTGAGTGAAACACGGGAGGGAGCTGCAGGCCGAGCTGCGTGCCACTGGTCGGCGTTGGAGAAGCGATCACCTGCCGCCGCAGCGGGTTTGCTGGTGGAAGGCAAAACGTAATCCCGAAGGGAGACTTGTGTTAACTTACACGTGAGAGGGGGAAGAAGTTCGGGGTCTCGCGGGGGATTTAGTGCGGCCTCGACTGCCCAATCATTTTCAGTCTCGCTTGGTCAATGACATCGAGCAAGTTTTTAGCGTCCACGGCCAGCGCGTGCGCAGCGGTCAGCATCTGCTTCTTGTATTCCTGCTGGAGGCTGGTCATCACGTACTGCTGCGCCAGCTTCATCTTGTTAATGAGCTCAGCCAGGTCGGAGTTCAGCAACTTCTGCGCCATCTCGATCTGCAACACACCGACACAAAGAGGTGAATGAACGCGGTGCAACAGGTAAGTGAAATAAAACGGACATACGGGCAGACTCGCCGGCGGGCACACACCCTCACCGGCGGGCACACACTCGCAGGCGGGCACACACTCGCAGGCGGGCACACACACTCGCAGGTGGCACACACACTCGCAGGCTGGCACACACTCGCAGGTGGGCACACACACTCGCAGGCGGGCACACACTCGCAGGCGGGCACACACACTCGCAGGTGGGCACACACACTCGCAGGCGGGCACACACTCGCAGGCGGGCACACACACTCGCAGGCGGGCAGACACTCGCAGGCGGGCACACACAGTCGCAGGTGGGCACACACACTCGCAGGCGGGCAGACACTCGCAGGCGGGCACACACTCGCAGGTGGGCACACACACTCGCAGGCGGGCACACACACTCGCAGGCGGGCACACACACTCAGGCGGGCACACACACTCAGGCGGGCACACACACTCAGGCGGGCACACACACTCAGGCGGGCACACACACTCAGGCGGGCACACACACTCACAGGCGGGCACACACTCAGGCGGGCACACACACTCACAGGCGGGCACACACACTCGCAGGTGGGAACACACACTCGCAGTTGGGCACACACACTCGCAGGTGGGCACACACACTCGCAGGCGGGCAGACACTCGCAGGCGGGCACACACACAGCTGCCGAGGGCAAAACAATTTCAAATATTAATTTCTCAAAAGATTTTAAAAATAGATTTTTTTTAATGCATAAACCAACACGTTTTCCTTTTAAAAACAAAAAACACACAAAGCGCATTAACATAACTCCTTCAAAAAGTAAAAGCAGCCGCGCGTACCTCTCTGTGTGTGCTCGCCGGGAGGATAGGAATGGTCTCGTCGACAGTAGCCAGTAACGTCCGGAGCGCCAAACCCACACCCTGCGGGATTCAAGCAGAGAAACTCATGGACAACGATCAGGCGGCATCGAGGCATTAAACCCGGCCCTGCCCCCCATGTAACCATAAAGGTGTCCCAATCCGTTTTAACGCGGTAAACGAAAAGGCGCAAAACTCCCCGTATAATCAACGAAATATCAGAAACTACTGAAGATCGGCTCCGATTCGGGGGGCAGTTTTCAGGGATCGGCTCCGATTCGGGGGGCAGTTTTCAGGGATCGGCTCCGATTCGGGGGGCAGTTTTCAGGGATCGGCTCCGATTCGGGGGGCAGCTTTCAGGGATCGGCTCCGATTCGGGGGGCAGCTTTCAGGGATCGGCTCCGATTCGGGGGGCAGTTTAAAGGGATCGGCTCCAATTCGGGGGGCAGCTTTCAGGGATCGGCTCCGATTCGGGGGGCAGCTTTCAGGGATCGGCTCCGATTCGGGGGGCAGCTTTCAGGGATCGGCTCCGATTCGGGAGGCAGCTTTCAGGGATCGGCTCCGATTCGGGAGGCAGCTTTCAGGGATCGGCTCCGATTCGGGGGGCAGTTTTCAGGGATCGGCTCAGATCGGGGGGCAGTTTTCAGGGATCGGCTCAGATTCGGGGGGCAGTTTTCAGGGATCGGCTCAGATTCGGGGGCAGTTTTCAGGGATCGGCTCTGATTCGGGGGGCAGTTTTCAGGGATCGGCTCCGATTCGGGGGCAGTTTTCAGGGATCGGCTCCGATTCGGGGGGCAGTTTTCAGGGATCGGCTCTGATTCGGGGCAGCTTTCAGGGATCGGCTCCGATTCGGCGCAATACACCTTTCGGCAGGGGCCTGGTAGGAGAGGTTGGACCAGAGGGAGTTTTTTTTCTACCCAGCATTACAATGTAACAAGCCATGAAAGTGATCGCAGGTGCCGCAGTACCTTCACCATGGGGACGTATTCCTCCGGGGGGGCCGGCTGGATGCGGCTGGACATTTCTATCACAGCTTTCACCAGCCCCGTCACATTCTCGTAGACTTTGTCGTTGGTGCGGTCCAGGTTGGCGGTCGGGGGGGGACTGATCTCCTGCGGCTGGATCTAAAATGTAAAGAATAAGAAATCTATATCAGGCCGCAGCGTGGACATGTGAGCGGCAACGTGTCATGCGGCACCGAGAGCTGGTCATGTTACCGAGAAATCACAAGAAAACAGACATAGGATCGAGTTATATACACAAACGAAAAATAAATCTCCCCGTCTCAGCTGTCAATCAAATCCCAGGCATTAAAATGGGATTGTCTCCAGGCTGAGGATCGAGTGACAGGAGGGGAAAGAGGTAAAGTGTTTCCCCTGCTCTTCCTGATGAGTGGAATAAAAAAAAAAAAAACTGCAAAAAACACCTTTAAACAAAACCAAATAGAAAACGTGGTTAGAGTCAGCGGGTGTTTTGGCAGCGCGGGTACTTTTAGGCCGACTCACACGACCTCCATAGACAGTGCGGGGGATCCTGACAGGTCTTTACATTTTTAATAAAACCATAAAGGGGCAGGTTCCTTCAGACTGAAATGGCCCTTTAACCCCTAGACTACCATGATCTAAAAAAGGACCTCCAGGTGCCGAGGCTGCGCCAAGTCAATGTGGATATAGAGTATCGGCTGCTGAATGTGTCCCTAAGGTTACAGCGCGGCGGCCGACACCACAGCGCATAGAAAACGCTGAGCAGAAATTCCTTAGAAGAGGGAGCCGTCCATCTGATCACGCAGACTCCCATGCTGGGGACACACGGACGTACAGGAGTGTGTGAGAACTGACCCTCTTCCCGGAATCTCGTGTGGCCGCCTCGCTGTGCGCATATTTGTGGGCCGTGGAATCTATGGCTTTGATGGGGAGGAAAAAAACGCAAGATGCAAAAGAAGTGGATAAGAATACACACGTTACATCGTGTGATCCAGCCGATCCATCGGAACACTACAACGAACACGGTGGTGGTGGGGGTCACAATGGACACCTGGAGTGGGGGTCACAAGCGACACCGTGCGCTCATGTGGCCCCCCCCAGCCTTAATGCATTGGAGAAAAGAAATCTGTATCGATGGCGCCACCTAGAGGAAATAGATGTAAAATTTTCCACAAAACACTATTTGCGTATAAACAAAGTAAAAAAGATTTTTTAAAATGGGAAACAATTCTTGGTTTGAATCAGCAGCTGTCTCTTTCGATAGGTGGTATATCCAAACCCACCAGAGGATAATAAATCTGACAATAAAAGATGATCGAGTCAGCGCTTCAATCAGTGTTTTCTTCTTTTCTGTATAGTAGGTTTCTCTGAGGAAGCAATGTTTCTCGTGAAACGCGTTTAGGTGATATATTCATGTTCCGGTTTCATTTATTTTTCGTTTCATTTATTTTAATAAATTTTTGCCTTTAATACCAATATTTGGCGTCCAGAAATTATTGGAACGGCAAGACTACGAATCCTGGGGGAAATTAGGCATTCCCATCCAAATTTGCCGGTAGCCTGGAGCATCTAGTGTCTGAGACACAATAAAATGTGAGTGTTCTTTTTCTTTACTACACTATGGCAGCGTTTCTGCTTATTTTAAAAGGTATACAGAAAAGAAGAAAACACTGATTGAAGGAAGCGCTGACTCGATCATCTTTTTCTTAATGCATTGGAGAGCGAGTGTGGAGGAAGGTGAGAGGCTGGCACTGATAAGGTTAAAGGGTAAATTGACTTTCCATAAAACCATTGCACCCTGCCAGAGATTTAATGCGCAACCACTTCGTAGTGAAGGGGCTAACCAGAAAGTGGCACTAAAGCAAGACTAAGTAAGGCATTGAAAAGGTTAAAACATGGAGAAATGTGATGGTGAGCAGGACCAGGGGTGTGTTTGACACCGAGATCAACCAAAACATTAGTGCATTCACCCTATGTCCACCCGCCGCCAGGTAACGCCGTATCCACCTGAAGCCAGGTAACGTCGTATCCACCTGAAGCCAGGTAAGGCATCATGCCGTGTCCACCTGCTGCCAGGTAACGCCGATTCATGCAGTGTCCACCTGCCGCCAGATAACGCCATGTCATGCCATGTCCACCCGCAGCCGGGTAAGGCATTTTCCTTGGTTCAGCTTCCAGCGCCACGGTGTTTGCCGGCGAGCATTATCCGCATATTCTAGATTAACGCCGATTAAAGGGATTTTTCATAAAAAAAAAACAAAAGCAGAAATGTGAAATAAATGTGTCGGCAGGTGAAGAGGTCATCTTCATGAAAGCCTGAAAAAACTAACACTGTGGCCACAAGGTGGCGCTATGCACTGCCAGAGAACGTGCATGTAAAAGCACACAGCCCTCTCTAGGGAAGGGAGACTAGAGGATGAGCAGCGCCTGGTCCTGTCCCTTTAAGAGACAAGACATGGAGCCTGTGATGTTGGAGACATACGCCCGCCTGCGTCCACACACACCCTGTACAGTTACAAGTTTTTATAAAGCTCTAACAAGTTCCATAGTGCTGTACAGTGGAAGGCAGAACAACAAACACACAGAACATAAGGAGAGAACCCTGCTCAAGAGCTCACAATCTAAAAGGAGAGGGGTGACACACTAGGTGAGGGTGAATAGAGAGCATGACGTATTGGGGTGCATGTGGGCAGAATGGGAAGAGGAGCAGGAAATGTACAGTGGGGATCATGGAGTGAGCCGATAGGCTTCTCTAAAGTAATATGTTTTCAGAGACTTCTTGAAGGACTGGAGAGACAGGGAGAGTCTGATGTTGCGAGGGAGGGAGTTCCATAGAAAGAGTGCAGCTTGGGAGAAGTCCTGAAGGCAGGAGTTGGGGTGCGGGTATGAGGAACTGATAGCATCAGATCATTGGCCGAGTGAAGTGGTTGGGACGGGATGTACCTGTAAGTAAAGGAGATGTAGGCAGCGGCGCGGTTACAGAGAGCTTTGTATGTGAGCACCAGTATAATGAATTGGATTCTAAAGGAAACAGGAGCCAGTGTAGAGATTGACAATTTATTGTAGAGATTGGGGGAGGTGCGGAAGGCGAGGTGCGAGAGGCGAGGTGCGAGAGGCGAGGTGCGAGAGGCGAGGTGCGAGAGGCGAGGTGCGGGAGGCGAGGTGCGGGAGGCGAGGTGCGGGAGGCGAGGTGCGGGAGGCGAGGTGCGGGAGTCTGGCACAGGTGTTCATTACAGACTGCAGAGGGAGAATCTGGCACCTCTTAAGGCCAGAGAGAAGGAGGTTACAGTAGTCAAGGTGGGCGATAATAAGAGCTTGGATGAGCATTTTAGCAGAGTCCTGATTAAAAAGGGACGGGCGCCTGTAATGTGTTTTAGGTGGAAGTACAGCTACCTCTGACATCACTCCCATCTTGTAACAGTGCGTATTACACCGACATCATTAACAGACTCCCCTCCTGTTCTGGGAGTTCAACTTGCATCAGTCTCACCCATTGTACAGCGCTACGGAACCTGTTAGCGTTTTATAAATACTTGTAACTCTAACTAGGCCAGTGATGGCGAACCTTGGCACCCCAGATGTTTCTAAACTACATCACCCATGACGCTTAGCAATCCTTATGTGGGACCAAGCATGCTGGGACATGTAGTTCAGAGACATCTGATATGCCAAGGCTCGCCATCACTGGACCAGGACGTGATGTCACTAGAGGAAAAGGTCTCTCCCTGTGACCTCTTCCTTAACATGACTGTATAAATTACACTGTAATTATATATATATATGTACAGTTGTGTTCAAAATGATTCAACCCAAGACAAGAGAAGAGGTGATTACTCTTCACAGGAAGGGCAATGGCTATAAGAAGATTGCAAAGATGTTAAACATACCAAGAGAGACCATAGGAA
Source organism: Leptobrachium leishanense (assembly GCA_009667805.1). Taxonomy (NCBI): domain Eukaryota; kingdom Metazoa; phylum Chordata; class Amphibia; order Anura; family Megophryidae; genus Leptobrachium; species Leptobrachium leishanense. Next base: position 43,701,646 of record CM019067.1, on the reverse strand, counting down.
GCATCATTCGCAAATTCAAGGCAAAGGGCACTGTTGAAACGCTACCTGGTTGTGGCAGAAAGAAGATGCTGACTTCGACTGCTGTGCGCTACCTGAAGCGTAGAGTGGAGAAAAGTCCCCGTGTGACTGCTGAGGAACTGAGAAAAGATTTGTCAGATGTGGGTACTGAAGTTTCAGCTCAGACAATACGGCGCACACTGCGTAATGAAGGCCTCCATGCCAGAACTCCCAGGCGCACCCCCTTGCTGTCTCCAAAGAAAAAGAAGAGTCGACTGCAGTATGCCAAAAGTCATGTGGACAAACCACAGAAGTTTTGGGATAGTGTTCTGTGGACTGATGAAACAAAATTAGAACTGTTTGGGCCCATGGATCAACGCTATGTTTGGAGGAGGAAGAACAAGGCCTATGAAGAAAAGAACACCTTGCCTACTGTGAAGCATGGCGGGGGGTCAATCATGCTTTGGGGCTGTTTTGCTTCTGCAGGTACAGGGAAGCTTCAGCGTGTGCAAGGTACCATGAATTCTCTTCAGTACCAGGAGATATTGGATGACAATGTGATGCAGTCCGTCACAAACCTGAGGCTTGGGAGACGTTGGACCTTTCAACAGGACAATGATCCCAAGCATACCTCCAAGTCCACTAGAGCATGGTTGCAGATTAAAGGCTGGAACATTTTGGAGTGGCCATCGCAGTCACCTGACTTAAATCCGATTGAGAACCTCTGGTGGGACTTAAAGAAAGCAGTTGCAGTGCGCAAGCCTAAGAATGTGACTGAACTGGAGGCTTTTGCCCATGACGAATGGGTGAAGATACCCGTAGATCGCTGCAAGACACTTGTGTCAAGCTATGCTTCACGTTTAAAAGCTGTTATAACTGTAAAAGGATGTTGTACTAAGTACTAAGATTGAATGTCACTTGGGGGTTGAATAAAACTGATAATGATGTGAGCACAGAAAAGACATTTGTGGTTATTTCATTATAAATGTTATGTTATATTTGTCTGACCTACACGTGCCTCTTTGATTTAATTGTAAGCAAGATGACTGAATGATCAAAATCAATGTCAAACTGGCCAAAACACTCAATTTCAGTGGGGGTTGAATAATTTTGAACACAACTGTATATACACACACACGCAAACAGGACCATATATATTTGGACACCGGCACTTTTCATGCTTTTGGCTCTCTGTTTGCACCAGAATAAAATTAAAACCAATCCAATGAAAGTTGAAGCGCAGACTTTCAGCTTTAATTCAAGGGCTAGAACATAAATATCAAGTACACATTTTATACACAGCCCCCCCCATTTGTATACACAGCCCCCCCCCCCCATTTTTAGGGGCTCAAACGTAACTGGACAAATGAATATAATCATAAATAGTTGATTTTTAATATTTTGTTGAATCCTTTACTGGCTTTAATGACTGCCAGAGACTCGCTCTCCTCCTTTCTGATGCTTTGTCAGCCTCTACCTGCAGCGTCTTCAGTTGTTCTTTGTTCTTGGGTCTTTCTGTCTTTAGTTTTGCTTCAGCGAGTGAAATGCTGCTCAATTGGGTTGAGATCAGGTGATTGACTAGGACATTGTACAACATTCCACTTATTCTCCCTCAGAAACTCCCGGGTTGCTTTTGCCGTGTTTTGGATCATTGTCCATCTGTCCTGTGAAGCGCCGTCCAATCAACTTGTCTGAATCTGGGCTGAACGTACATCTCTAAACACTGCTGAATTAATCCGACTGCTTCTCCAGACACATAACCAATAAACACCAATGACCCAGTGCCACTGGAAGCCATGCATGTCCATGCCATCACACTGCCTCCACCATGTTTTACAGATGACATGGCGTGCTTTGGATTATGAGCTGTTCCGAGCCTTCTCCACACTTTTTTCTTCCGTTCATTCTGGAACAGATTAATCTTAGTTTCATCCGTCCATAGAATGCTTTTCCAGAACTGCTCTGGCTTTTTTTTTTTTTTTATAGAGTTTTTTTTGGGCAAAGTCTAATCTGCCTTTTCGAATCTTCAGGCGTATTAATGGTTTTGCACCTTGTGGTGAACCCTCTGTATTTGTTCTTGTGAAGTCTTCTCTTGATTGTAGACTTTGACAATGATGCGCCAACCTCCTGGAGACTGTCCTGTACTTGTCTGGATGTTGTGAATGGAGAGGATCCTGCGATCATCCACCACTGTTGTCTTCTGTGGACGTCTAGGCCTTTTTATGTTGCTGAGCTCACCAGTGTGTTCTTTCCTCAGAATGTGCCAAACTGTTGCTTTGGCCTGGGAGATTTAGTTCCAAACCACCTGGAGGGGAGAGGTTGCCGAACCCTAAGAAGACCACAGATTCTTTCCTGCGCTAAAAACCCTAAGGCTAGGGTCAGAGTGGGGCAGTCGGAACGCGCGTGCAGACGCACTAAATCACGGCGGCAGTAGCAGCACATAACGGCCAATGACGGCCAATATACGAAGTACGTGCGTACGAAAGTGCGCCGACACCACGCAACCAGCAAATGAACGCATTTTTCTCAGAACGTGAAACCGCTGCTACTGACGTACAGAGTGCGCTGCGGCCGCATGGCAGCGTGTGTGCGTGATTAGGAGACGTCAGACGCTGCTAGTGTGCGGCCTACATAACGTTCAAACAGCCGGATTTCCCTAGACTTCTTTTTACCCCACCGTCATGAAATACGTCCAGAATTGCGCATCGTCTGACCACTTAAGCGTATTCCGTGAAAAAATGCGTGCGCACGCATCGACGTACATTTTGACGGTGGCCGCAGAAAATGCGCTCATCTGTCCCTAGCCTAAACGGGCAACTTACAAAAGCACCGATCCTGCAACTGCATTGAGCTCCGGCAACACCAAGGAGGAAAATCTAACACTGGCAGGCGTCGTTCCAACAAACACTGACCTACGGCACCACCATCCCTTATAAAGAGTGTAATCTGCGGCTATTCTTAATTTACCGTTGTTTCACCGGGGACTGTATTTCGGTGATCTTAAGTGGCGCCCTCTGCAGACCCCCCCGCACAAACAACGACACACACACACACGTTTGGCTGTAAAACCGGCAGAAACTACAGTGAAATCTGACAACTAGAACCGTAACACCGGCGGAAAATCCATAGAAACGACGCAGAGAATGAAGTTCGGCAGAAACTCCGGTGGCGGCTCCTGAATAGTGAAACATTAAACGCACACTGTAACAGGAGAAATGGAGCAGCCGCCAGCGCAATGTGACGCAAGACAGACAGAAACACCAGAGACAGACAGACACAGGGTGCTTACCCGCCACGGCTAGATTCAAGCAGAGTGAGGCGGGAGGTTATAAAGTTACCCGGGCGAAAAGAAACGGGGAGAAAAGAAAGAAACATAAGATTAACCAGCAGAATCCAGGCAGAACCAGCACCAGCAGAACCAGGGCCAGGCATAGAGAGAAACCAACAGGTTAGAAAGCAGAGATAATCCCCCCATACCTTTACCACCATGTGTTTTAGTGCGTGGTTAGCGCGCGTTCCTCCACTGACGAGGAGCAGATCACCACGTGGTGTAATAAAGCGAGCGGAGATAAAGGTTTATAACATTCTAGAAGATAAAATAGAACCTGCTCTTTATAAACGCAATACGGCAAGGCGTGCAGGTCCGAGAGATCCGAGTGTCAGGGAGGGTGTTTATCGGGTCAGAGTGACGATTACTGTGTGCATGATGCGAGCGCGCCAATGGTACGGGCGAGTGATGCAAGGGTTACAACGGTACGGGCGAGTGATGCGAGGGCGCCAACGGTACAGACGCGTGATGCGAGGGCGCCAACGGTACAGACGCGTGATGCGAGGGCGCCAACGGTACAGACGCGTGATGCGAGGGCGCCAACGGTACAGACGCGTGATGCGAGGGCGCCAACGGTACAGACGCGTGATGCGAGGGCGCCAACGGTACAGACGCGTGATGCGAGGGCGCCAACGGTACGGGCGCGTGATGCGAGGGCGCCAACGGTACGGGCTGGTGATGCGAGGGCGCCAACGGTACGGGCTGGTGATGCGAGGGCGCCGACGGTACGGGCTGGTGATGCGAGGGCGCCGACGGTACGGGCTGGTGATGCGAGGGCGCCGACGGTACGGGCTGGTGATGCGAGGGCGCCGACGGTACGGGCTGGTGATGCGAGGGCGCCGACGGTACGGGCTGGTGATGCGAGCGCCCCGACGGTACGGGCTGGTGATGCGAGCGCCCCGACGGTACGGGCTGGTGATGCGAGCGCCCCGACGGTACGGGCTGGTGATGCGAGCGCCCCGACGGTACGGGCTGGTGATGCGAGCGCCCGCGACGGTACGGGCTGGTGATGCGAGCGCCCCGACGGTACGGGCTGGTGATGCGAGCGCCCCGACGGTACGGGCTGGTGATGCGAGCGCCCCGACGGTACGGGCTGGTGATGCGAGCGCCCCGACGGTACGGGCTGGTGATGCGAGCGCCCCGACGGTACGGGCTGGTGATGCGAGCGCCCCGACGGTACGGGCTGGTGATGCGAGCGCCCCGACGGTACGGGCTGGTGATGCGAGCGCCCCGACGGTACGGGCTGGTGATGCGAGCGCCCCGACGGTACGGGCTGGTGATGCGAGCGCCCCGACGGTACGGGCTGGTGATGCGAGCGCGCCCGACGGTACGGGCTGGTGATTCGAGCGCCCCGACGGTACGGGCTGGTGATGCGAGCGCCCCGACGGTACGGGCTGGTGATGCGAGCGCCCCGACGGTACGGGCTGGTGATGCGAGCGCCCCGACGGTACGGGCTGGTGATGCGAGCGCCCCGACGGTACGGGCTGGTGATGCGAGCGCCCCGACGGTACGGGCTGGTGATGCGAGCGCCCCGACGGTACGGGCTGGTGATGCGAGCGCCCCGACGGGGTACGGGCTGGTGATGCGAGCGCCCCGACGGTACGGGCTGGTGATGCGAGCGCCCGACGGTACGGGCTGGTGATGCGAGCGCCCCGACGGTACGGGCTGGTGATGCGAGCGCCCCGACGGTACGGGCTGGTGATGCGAGCGCCCCGACGGTACGGGCTGGTGATGCGAGCGCCCCGACGGTACGGGCTGGTGATGCGAGCGCCCCGACGGTACGGGCTGGTGATGCGAGCGCCCCGACGGTACGGGCTGGTGATGCGAGCGCCCCGACGGTACGGGCTGGTGATGCGAGCGCCCCGACGGTACGGGCTGGTGATGCGAGCGCGCCCGACGGTACGGGCTGGTGATGCGAGCGCCCCGACGGTACGGGCTGGTGATGCGAGCGCCCCGACGGTACGGGCTGGTGATGCGAGCGCCCCGACGGTACGGGCTGGTGATGCGAGCGCCCCGACGGTACGGGCTGGTGATGCGAGCGCCCCGACGGTACGGGCTGGTGATGCGAGCGCCCCGACGGTACGGGCTGGTGATGCGAGCGCCCCGACGGTACGGGCTGGTGATTCGAGCGCCCCGACGGTACGGGCTGGTGATGCGAGCGCCCCGACGGTACGGGCTGGTGATGCGAGCGCCCCGACGGTACGGGCTGGTGATGCGAGCGCCCCGACGGTACGGGCTGGTGATGCGAGCGCCCCGACGGTACGGGCTGGTGATGCGAGCGCCCCGACGGTACGGGCTGGTGATGCGAGCGCCCCGACGGGGTACGGGCTGGTGATGCGAGCGCCCCGACGGTACGGGCTGGTGATGCGAGCGCCCCGACGGTACGGGCTGGTGATGCGAGCGCCCCGACGGTACGGGCTGGTGATGCGAGCGCCCCGACGGTACGGGCTGGTGATGCGAGCGCCCCGACGGTACGGGCTGGTGATGCGAGCGCCCCGACGGTACGGGCTGGTGATGCGAGCGCCCCGACGGTACGGGCTGGTGATGCGAGCGCCCCGACGGTACGGGCTGGTGATGCGAGCGCCCCGACGGTACGGGCTGGTGATGCGAGCGCCCCGACGGTACGGGCTGGTGATGCGAGCGCCCCGACGGTACGGCTGGTGATGCGAGCGCCCCGACGGTACGGGCTGGTGATGCGAGCGCCCCGACGGTACGGGCGCGTGATGCGAGCGCCCCGACGGTACGGGCGCGTGATGCGAGCGCCCCGACGGTACGGGCGCGTGATGCGAGCGCCCCGACGGTACGGGCGCGTGATGCGAGCGCCCCGACGGTACGGGCGCGTGATGCGAGCGCGCCGACGGCATGGGCGCGTGATGCGAGTGCGCCGGTGGGAGATTAAGTGTTGGGTGGTGTGTAATGATGTGCATTGGAAGGTAAACCCCTCACACATGGCGGCTCACATGGGGAGCACCGAGGAGGCGGCAGACCTAGCACTTCCACATTATATTACAAGGTATTTAGAAATTCCTCCCTATGCGGTGACGGCCGTGGATCCGCGCGCGCCGCTCGCCCTGTGATCGTTAGAAGTTATTTTTGTGGACAAAAGTGATAAAAATACAGATGTTTGAAGCGTTCACCTATAGCAGCGGCTCAACAACCTCTGCCCTCCAGATACACTGAAACTACATCTCCCATCATGCTCAGGCTCGACATAGATCGGGAAATGTAGAACATAGAAAAATGTGGGCAGATAAGAACCTTTCGGCCCATCTAGTCGCCCAATTACATGGATACTTTACCTGGATTTATCTTTTGTTTAGGATAGCCTTATGCCTATCCCATGCTTGCTTAAATTCAATCACTGTTTTGGCCTCTACCACTTCTACTGGAGGCTGTTCCATGTATCCACCACCCTCTCAGTAAAATAATGCTTCCGATGTTACTTTTAAACCTTTGCCCCTCTAATCTAAGACTATGTCCTCTTGTTTTGCTATTTTGTTTCCTTTTAAATATACTCCCTTCCTCTACCTTGTGGATTCCCTTTACGTATTTAAATGTTTCTATCATATCTCCTCTGTCTCGTCTTTTTTTCCAAGCTGTACATGTTAAGATCATTAACCCTTTCCTGGTAACTTTTCTCCTTCAAGCCGTACACCATTTTAGTAGCCCTTCTCTGAACTCTCTCTAAGATGTCTATATCCTTCTGGAGATACGGTCTCCAGTACTGCACACAGTACTCCAAGTGAGGTCTCACCAGTGCTCTGTACAGTGGCATGAGCACTTCCCTTTTCCTACTGCTAATACCTCTCCCTACACAACCAAGCATTCTGCCAGCATTTCCAAGCATTCTGCCAGCATTTCCTGCTGCTCTATTACATTGACTACTTACCCTTAGATCCTCTGAAATAATAACCCCTAAATCCCAACCCTCAGATGTATCAAATATTCTATATTCAGCCCTTGGGTTTTTACGTCCCAGGTGCATTATCTTGCACTTATCCACATTAAAACGCAATTGCCACAACTCCCACCATTTTTTTAGTTTACCTAAATCATTTGTCATTTGGCTGATCCCTCCAGAACATTTGAGTCCAGGTAAAGGTCGCTGACCCCCCCCCCCCCCGATATTCTCTTCTTCATGTAGTCATTCTATTTCTTCACAGCTAAATTAAAGGGCCAGTCCACTAAACAGCAACTTATTTATAAAGGATTTTAGAAGGAAGGATACATTGAGATTTCTCTCGTTTTCAAGTACGTCCAGGGTTCAAGAGCATTGAAATGTTACAGAAATACAAAATAGTAAAATGCAAGAAATGAACACAAAAACAAATATACAGATTAACAGAAAAGTGTAGGAAATATAGTCACTGTGTTACATGTTTACAGGTGCATTCTGTATATAGTCACTGTGTTACAGGTGCATTCTGTATATAGTCACTGTGTTACAGGTGCATTCTGTATATAGTCACTGTGTTACATGTTTACAGGTGCATTCTGTATATAGTCACTGTGTTACAGGTGCATTCTGTATATAGTCACTGTGTTACATGTTTACAGGTGCATTCTGTATATAGTCACTGTGTTACAGGTGCATTCTGTATATAGTCACCGTGTTACAGGTGCATTCTGTATATAGTCACTGTGTTACATGTTTACAGGTGCATTCTGTATATAGTCACTGTGTTACAGGTGCATTCTGTATATAGTCACCGTGTTACAGGTGCATTCTGTATATAGTCACCGTGTTACATGTTTACAGGTGCATTCTGTATATAGTCACTGTGTTACATGTTTACAGGTGCATTCTGTATATAGTCACTATGTTACATGTTTACAGGTGCATTCTGTATATAGTCACTATGTTACATGTTTACAGGTGCATTCTGTATATAGTCACTGTTACATGTTTACAGGTGCATTCTGTATATAGTCACTATGTTACATGTTTACAGGTGCATTCTGTATATAGTCACTGTGTTACATGTTTACAGGCGCATTCTGTATATAGTCACTGTGTTACATGTTTACAGGTGCATTCTGTATATAGTCACTATGTTACATGTTTACAGGTGCATTCTGTATATAGTCTCTGTGTTACAGGTGCATTCTGTATATAGTCACCGTGTTACATGTTTACAGGCGCATTCTGTATATAGTCACCGTGTTACATGTTTACAGGTGCATTCTGTATATAGTCCCTGTGTTACATGTTTACAGGCACATTCTGTATATAGTCACTGTGTTACATGTTTACAGGTGCATTCTGTATATAGTCACTGTTACAGGTTTACAGATGCATTCTGTATATAGTCACTGTGTTACATGTTTACAGGTGCATTCTGTATATAGTCACTGTGTTACATGTTTACAGGTGCATTCTGTATATAGTCACTGTTACAGTAGCATTCTGTATATAGTCACTGTTACAGGTGCATTCTGTATATAGTCACTGTGTTACATGTTTACAGGTGCATTCTGTATAGTCACTGTGTTACAGGTGCATTCTGTATATAGTCACTGTTACAGTAGCATTCTGTATATAGTCACTGTTACAGTAGCATTCTGTATATAGTCACCGTGTTACATGTTTACAGGTGCATTCTGTATAGTCACTGTGTTACATGTTTACAGGTGCATTCTGTATAGTCACTGTGTTACAGGTTTACAGGTGCATTCTGTATATAGTCACTGTTACAGGTGCATTCTGTATATAGTCACTGTTACAGGTGCATTCTGTATATAGTCACCGTGTTACATGTTTACAGGTGCATTCTGTATAGTCACTGTGTTACATGTTTACAGGTGCATTATGTATAGTCACTGTGTTACAGGTTTACAGGTGCATTCTGTATATAGTCACTGTTACAGGTGCATTCTGTATATAGTCACTGTTACAGGTGCATTCTGTATATAGTCACTGTGTTACATGTTTACAGGTGCATTCTGAAAATAGTCACTGTGTTACAGGTTTACAGATGCATTCTGTATATAGTCACTGTTACAGGTGCATTCTGTATATAGTCACTGTGTTACATGTTTACAGGTGCATTCTGTATAGTCACTGTGTTACAGGTTTACAGGCACATTCTGTATATAGTCACTGTGTTACAGGTTTACAGGCACATTCTGTATATAGTCACTGTGTTACATGTTTACAGGTGCATTCTGTATATAGTCACTATGTTACATGTTTACAGGTGCATTCTGTAAATAGTCACTGTGTTACAGGTGCATTCTGTATATAGTCACTGTTACAGGTGCATTCTGTATATAGTCACTGTGTTACAGGTGCATTCTGTATATAGTCACTGTTACAGGTGCATTCTGTATATAGTCACTGTGTTACATGTTTACAGGTGCATTCTGTATAGTCACTGTGTTACAGGTTTACAGGTGCATTCTGTATATAGTCACTGTTACAGGTGCATTCTGTATATAGTCACTGTTACAGGTGCATTCTGTATATAGTCACTGTGTTACATGTTTACAGGTGCATTCTGTAAATAGTCACTGTTACAGGTTTACAGATGCATTCTGTATATAGTCACTGTTACAGGTGCATTCTGTATATAGTCACTGTGTTACATGTTTACAGGTGCATTCTGTATAGTCACTGTGTTACAGGTTTACAGGTGCATTCTGTATATAGTCACTGTTACAGGTGCATTCTGTATATAGTCACTGTTACAGGTGCATTCTGTATATAGTCACTGTTACAGGTGCATTCTGTATATAGTCACTGTGTTACATGTTTACAGGTGCATTCTGTATAGTCACTGTGTTACAGGTTTACAGTGCATTCTGTATATAGTCACTGTTACAGGTGCATTCTGTATATAGTCACTGTTACAGGTGCATTCTGTATATAGTCACTGTTACAGGTGCATTCTGTATATAGTCACTGTTACAGCTGCATTCTGTATATAGTCACCGTGTTACATGTTTACAGGTGCATTCTGTATATAGTCACTATGTTACATGTTTACAGGTGCATTCTGTATATAGTCACTATGTTACAGGTTTACAGGTGCATTCTGTATATAGTCACTGTTACATGTTTACAGGTGCATTCTGTATATAGTCACTGTGTTACAGGTGCATTCTGTATATAGTCACTGTGTTACAGGTGCATTCTGTATATAGTCACTGTGTTACAGGTGCATTCTGTATATAGTCACTGTGTTACAGGTGCATTCTGTATATAGTCACCGTGTTACATGTTTACAGGTGCATTCTGTAAATAGTCACTGTGTTACAGGCTTACAGGTGCATTCTGTATATAGTCACTGTGTTACATGTTTAGAGGTGCATTCTGTATATAGTCACTATGTTACATGTTTACAGGTGCATTCTGTAAATAGTCACTGTGTTACAGGTTTACAGATGCATTCTGTATATAGTCACTGTGTTACAGGTGCATTCTGTATATAGTCACTGTTACAGTAGCATTCTGTATATAGTCACTGTTACAGGTGCATTCTGTATATAGTCACTGTGTTACATGTTTACAGGTGCATTCTGTATAGTCACTGTGTTACAGGTTTACAGGTGCATTCTGTATATAGTCACTGTTACAGTAGCATTCTGTATATAGTCACCGTGTTACATGTTTACAGGTGCATTCTGTATAGTCACTGTGTTACATGTTTACAGGTGCATTCTGTATAGTCACTGTGTTACAGGTTTACAGGTGCATTCTGTATATAGTCACTGTTACAGGTGCATTCTGTATATAGTCACTGTTACAGGTGCATTCTGTATATAGTCACTGTGTTACAGGTGCATTCTGTATATAGTCACTGTGTTACAGGTTTGCAGTTGCATTCCGTATTGAGGTATGTTAATAGGGAGTTCTTAAGGGACTTTAAACTGGGGGAAGATTTGATGGCGTCTGGGAGGTTATTCCATATTTGTGGTGCTCTGTAGGAAAATGAGGATCGAGCCGCTTTCTTTTTGTATTGTGGTATTGCAAGTAAGGTGCAGGTCCTGGATCAGAGGTTATAGAATGAGGGAACTGCTGGGGGAAGCAGCCTATTCAGGTAGGGTGGTAGCTTCCCAGAAAAGCTCTTAAACACCAGGTTGGAAAGGTTGGTGTGCGTCTAGATTCCAGTGATGGCCAGTTTAGTTCTTTTAACATGTCACAATGGTGCAAATTAAGGAGGTAGTGTAGCGATAACAATGTCCTTCTTGAGATATGGTGGATTCCAGAACTTTTCTGCAAAGAACATGATCAGCGTGTCTAATTCGGGCGAATTCTAAGTCAAATTAGACACGCTGATCATTTTCTTTGCGGCGTGCCTCCAGACGCAGGGCGTACAGGATTGGGGTTTTTTTGTTAGCTCCTTTGAGCAGACTTTCGGATTGAGCAACCTCCCGGGCTCCTGAAGTGGCCTATTTGCATAAGAGACCTGATCTACCTCAGAAGGGGCATTTGGGTGGCCAGTGAACGACCCTAAAAGCGATTGACCCAGAACCAGGAGGGTTCCACCGTATGTGAGTGAAATTTATCCATTCTCGCTATACAGGTGTTATATGAGTCGCACTATGATGTATTCTCTCTTTTGTGTTTCCATTTGAGGGATACCTTGAAGAGGACTACGAAAAGTTCTGGAATCCACCATATCTCAAGAAGGACATGGTTATCGCTACACTACCTCCTTATTTTGTATCTTTATATTGATGGTTGAGCAACAAGGACCATTTTTTGTGTATGAGCGATTTCCCCACAGATCTATCAGCGCTACTTTTTTCGTTCTTTTATTGTATGTCACAATGGTGGGTCATGTAGTTACATTGTAGCACAAAGCGACAGAATGAGTTATACAATGTGGTAAGTTTCTGGAGGTGCGTTTGCGGGGCGGCTGCATACACTACATCTCCGTATTCAATAGCTGACATAAGCATTTGTTGTACAATCTGCTTTCTTACCGCGGGGCTCGGGCAGGATTTGTTTCTGTACAGGGCACCTAGTTTGGGGTAAAGTTTAGATGAGAGTTTTTCGATGTGGGGGCGAAAGGATAGATTTAGATCTAACCACATACCTAGATATTTGAGAGAAGTGACTGTGGTTAGTGTCTCATTTGATTTTGTCCTGACACATAGATGGGGTGTTTGTAATTTGTGTAGATTAGGTTTTGTTCCAAAGAGCATCGTTACAGTTTTGTCAGTATGTAGAAAAAGTTTGTTATCGTTGACCCACTTTTCTACCTCTGTGAATTGTTCTTGCAGCACGGCCTCCAGCTGCGGAGATCTGGTTTGCTGGTATAGATTACAGTGTCGTCTGCGTACATGTGTACAGATGAGGCTTTGCAGACATTGGGCAGATCAATTATGAATATTGTGAATAGCAGGGGGCTGAGTATTGAGCCTTGGGTACACCGCCCGTGACTGGGAGGGGGGAGGGAGGAGCTGTCAGAAATGGACACATATTGCGACCGATCAGATACATATGATTGGAACCAGGTTAGCGTGCTATCGCCAATACCAGAGTTCTTAAGTTTTTGTAATAGGATGCCATGGTCTACTGTGTCAAAAGGCCTTGGCAAAATCAAGGAAGATGGCTCCAGTTAGGTTTCCTTGTTCCATTCCAGCTTGGATATCATTACAAACTTTTAAAAGGGCAGTTGTAGTTGAATGATTTGGACGAAAGCCTGATTGATCTGGGGTTAAATAGTTCTGATACTGATAATAATTACGTAATTGAGTGTAGACACATTTTTCCCGAATTTTTGACATTACAGGGAGCAATGATATCGGGTGGTAATTGGATACCAAAGTATTGTCTCCACTTTTGTGGACAGGTACCACCCTTGCAGTCTTCCAGAGTTTTGGTATGTATCCAGTCGCCAGTGATTAATTGATTAGGGTTGAGACAGGATTTGCAATTGCCGATGCACTGATTTTCAGCAGCATTGCTGGGATTTGATCAAGTCCAGACTGGTATTTCATTTTTTGGTTACGGAGAAGTGATGACACTGACAGGCACTGGTCTAAAACTGAATTCCAGTCCGATACAGGGGTCTTTGCACAGTTGGTGGGGCCTGACCTGAGTGCGGCCTTTCTGATTGTGTGTCATTTCCTAGCTTAGCAATCAGGGTGGTGGCGCATCCAACAACACAATTATTAAAGGCATTTGCAACATCTAGGGGGTGTTGTACAGTTTGGTTGTTTACTTTGACAGCAGCTGGTTGGGAGTGGACAGGGTGTGCTTGTATGTTACTTATGATTTTCCAAAAATTTCTAGGGTTTGATATGTTATTCAATAAAAGGAGAGGGGGTGAAGCGCCCACCGGAATGGTACCTATCCCACTCGCTGAATGCTGTATAGGGGGTTTCTCTAAATACCCGAGTGACAATTTTGTAGATAGAATAACAACACAGCGCTTAAAGAGACCGAAGTCCAAAAAAGACAGTGGGGTAGATACTCAATATGTCCATAAACTGAAGTCGTTATCTTTTAGGGGAAGATCTTCTCAAAGCAGCATCGATGAAATACGTACTGTGCGGAGAAAACACAAAAACAGAGGACCAAAATTGCGCAGTAGGACAGTACCCACAGTGAGAGTATTGTACATCGATTATCAACTCACATTCTGTGGAGCCCACAACCGGCTCCCAGGAATAAGGCGAGCAGGGACTTTATACAGGTTGCCCATAAAACCTTCCAGCGATTTCTTCAGGGTTCACCAGAGTAAGGGCACTGTGAGATATTTGATAAAAACCAAAAGGCACCTCCTAGTGCGGTAAATCACACACAATTTTATGTTTTAAGGAGATAGCCAAATTAGAACTCACACACTGTTGAGCCTCTATTGGCTCCGTCACAATACGCTCAGGGAATCGTAAGGTGTTCCCCAGACCTTCTTTGCAGGAGTTATGGAGGCAGACAGCAATAAATTTAAAACGTTAAAACATTTATTTGCTTTAAAAATAGATAGACCATATCTACCAAACTTAAGACCAGGACGCGTTTCGCCGACAAAGGCTTCCTCAGCTGGTTACCAGCTGAGGAAGCCTTTGTCGGCGAAACGCGTCCTGGTCTTAAGTTTGGTAGATATGGTCTATCTATTTTTAAAGCAAATAAATGTTTTAACGTTTTAAATTTATTGCTGTCTGCCTCCATAACTCCTGCAAAGAAGGTCTGGGGAACACCTTACGATTCCCTGAGCGTATTGTGACGGAGCCAATAGAGGCTCAACAGTGTGTGAGTTCTAATTTGGCTATCTCCTTAAAACATAAAATTGTGTGTGATTTACCGCACTAGGAGGTGCCTTTTGGTTTTTATCAAATATCTCACAGTGCCCTTACTCTGGTGAACCCTGAAGAAATCGCTGGAAGGTTTTATGGGCAACCTGTATAAAGTCCCTGCTCGCCTTATTCCTGGGAGCCGGTTGTGGGCTCCACAGAATGTGAGTTGATAATCGATGTACAATACTCTCACTGTGGGTACTGTCCTACTGCGCAATTTTGGTCCTCTGTTTTTGTGTTTTCTCCGCACAGTACGTATTTCATCGATGCTGCTTTGAGAAGATCTTCCCCTAAAAGATAACGACTTCAGTTTATGGACATATTGAGTATCTACCCCACTGTCTTTTTTGGACTTCGGTCTCTTTAAGCGCTTTGATATGTTATTGTTTAAATTTTCATTGAAGTATTGGGCTTTAGCCATTTTTGTTTGTTTTGTGCATGCATTCCGGCATTTTCGGTATACAGTGATCGTTCGTGGAACCAGTCCTCTTCAAATTTGACCACAGGGAGTCTCTAAACAGGTACATTTGCGTGAGGTCAGCTGTAACCCAGGGGAGGTGGGCCTCTTTTACTCGCACTTTACGCAGCGGGGTATGGGTATTCCAGACTTGCAGGAGCTCGGATTGAAAGTATTCAATTGTACAGTTCAGGTCTGGGATTAGGTTTAGTCTGTACCATGGGAGCTATTTGAGATCATTTAGGAAGGATTCAAGATTACATTTCTTGAAAGACCTGGTGATTATTACCTCTGGTGGACATTTTGTGGCCTTTATTTTGCGCACACAGTACACTAGGCAGTGATCACGGAAACGGATAGCGAGAATGCCTGCCTCCTGTATTCGATCAGGACAGGAGGAGAGAATCCAGTCCAGCAAGGTGTGGTTAGGGCTTTTTATATTAATGCGAGTGGGGGAAGAGATTAATTGTGTTAGCTGCAAAGCCTTAAACAGTGAGCAGTGTTTATTGTTTTAGGATTCAGCCAATCAACATTAAAGTCGTCGAGGACCAGCAGTTCCCTTTTTTGGTTTTGAGCTACTAATTTACTAAGGATTTGGGTTATGTCAGAAAGGGAGTCCACTGGGGAACTCTGTAGGCGGTAGAATCCAGCAACAATAATTGTTTTACTGAACGGGATCTCAATAGTACCAGAAAGGAAATCAAATGTGGCCGGGGAGCTAGGATTCTGCAACTGGGTGAACTTTATGGAGTTGTCAACATAGATAACAATTCCCCCTCCTCTCTTAGCTCAGTCCTTTCTAGAGCGTGAATACCCTTGTATTGCTATGGCAGAGTCTGGCACTTTAAGGGTTAACCGTGATTCTGTCAGCACAATGACTTTAGGTTTGTAATAGAAGCACCAAGCTTTAAGCTCATCCAGTTTAGGGAGTAAATTGTGGATGTTGCAGTGCACAAAGGAGAGGCCTTTTTTAGTGGGGAGATTAAATATGGTGTCAGCTATTGGACCAGGGTTGGATTCAACATCATTTGCCAGTGCAAGCAGCAGAATAAAAAGGAATTTTGATATATTTTTCTTTTGGGAAAATAGTGATTTGAAGAGTTTTAAAGCTCTGTTGTGTGGGGGTGGGAGGGCTGAATTTTAACACTCTCCACCAGCACTCAGCTGGTAAGTTAAAGGAGCTGAGCAAGCTATGGTGTATTTGGGTTGCTTTTCCAGCTTGCTGTAATTTGTAGGGTGTATAGGGAGGGAGGGTAGATTTAGCGAGAAGGGAGATAGTAGAAAGAAGCAGCAAGAGGGGGAAGAGAGGGAAAAACATTTCTAGAGAAAGGTGGTGTGGGAGAAGGGGAGGGAAAAAAAGGAAAGGTAGAAGACAGGCAGGGAATTGATAAGGGAAGCAGAAGATGGAAGGGAGTCTGGTAGGTGAAGTTCCAGGTTGGTTGGTAGCCGAAAATATCACATGACCAAATTAGTTGGGTATAAATTAAATGAGAACTGGAAACAATCACAAAAATAGCAGCATTTTAACATTTGTAGAATAGGATTCCCTCGACTATTTGGGGTCAATCTTTGTAAATGTTACGCCATGTCACAGTTTAGTGAATAACCCTTTGATCCTCCGGCCCGCTCCCGTCCAGTTGTTTTTCTGTAAAAGTTATTTTTCCGGGGGTGAACGCGCTGTGATATGGGGGGGGGGGGAATGACGCACGGGCGGCTGTTTCGCAATAACCTGAGGAGGACAATCGGTGCTGCGGCTCTGCTCCTCACTCGCCTGACACAGCGCAGGTTACACAATGTCCTCCACCACAGACTCTGAGGCGTGCCGGTTACCGGTCTGCCAGGTGCGGAGCTCTGGGTCATTTTACCGTAGGTGGTTGGTTATGCGGAATAATCTAGTCTTGCTTCGGAGCGATGGTTCCCATAGTGCTCACTCTTTACGCAGGTTGAGCATCATGGGAGATGTAGTCTCGCAAGTTCTGAGGGCACAGGGGTTGAAGAGACCACTTAAAGGGGCTTCGAATAACGGCAGTTTAAGTCTCCAATCATCAAAATCCAACATTTTTTTTCAGGTGTCACCAGGGTGGATTAAAATCAAATGATTTTTTTAAAAATGAATAGAAAAATAAAAAGTTTTATTTAAATCTGATTTGCTTTAATGAAGCGAGAGGAATCTCAATGTATCCTTCCTGGTAAAATACTTTATAAATGCTTTGGGAGGAAAATCGATACACAGAACATTTTCTAGTGAAGATAATTTTAGATGTTTTTCAGCAGAATTCATTTTTTAAAAGTATATATTTTTTCAAACACTTTCATTAATGAACATTTATGTTTAACCCCTTACTGCCTGGCGGGAGGGTGTTAATGCTGGCGGGGCATCTCCGGCTGCCACTCCTCCGGTCCACCTATGCAGCCGGAGTGCGTCACGTCATTGGCTGCAGTGCAGGGGGCGGCCCTCTCGGCAGTGGTGGGCGGGTCTGCTATGCCGCCCCGCAGTGCTGACTCCCACCCCCATATTATTCTAGATACAAAGTCTTCATCTGGTTCCAAAGATTAACGGTTAGGACTGGCGGCGAGCGGAGCAACCGAGTCTTGCTGATGAATGATTTAACCTCTTAAAGGACCAATGATGTAACGGTCATGTCATAAGGGGTTAAATCTCCCCCCCCCCGGGTGTTGCGTGTAATTTTTGGAGAACGTGTGTGGACACAAACTGGGGTAAAATCTGGGATATTTCCAGAAATTCTGTGTTTATTCCCTGGTGCAGGTTCAGCCGGTGCGTTCGGCGAGTTTCGTGCGATCCTCTACGTTCGGCTTCTTGCATAATTTAGGAAACGCTCTGCGCGTCCTGTTTCCTTCCTGCTGTTTAGGTTTGACCCTGACGCACCCTCCCTGAGCTCGGGGGGGGGGGGGGCTGCAGAGCGGGTCCCGTATCCCCTGGCTTCCAGCCTCGCAGGACCAGCTGGGTCCTGCAGGTGAGGTTTTGCTTGGGGTCACGGGGACAGACATTGGGGTCACTGCAACCCCAAACTGTGATGAAGCCAAATGGAGAGCTGCCGAGGCGGCTGTGCAGGAGGAGGGGGGGGGGGAGCAGGGCAGGAAGTCACCTCCGCTTCCTCCGTGAAGCCGCAAAACACATTTATCGAGAGCCTCCCCGCCCTTTAAACCGCTGCCTGAGGCCGCCGCACACACTATGCTGCTCCCCGCCATATGAAGGGTCAAACCCTGCATCAAGTGGGGAATGCAGCTGGAAACACAGCCTGTCAGCAGGTCATCCAGGAGACTGCATTTCCCATGATGCTTTGCCTCCAGCAGCTTTCAGACCCCAAAGGGAAAGACGAGCAGGGTTAAATGTGCACAGAATCAACACACTGCGCAGACCATCCCGACCCTGGCCTGATCCAAACCCGACGCGAGAGCGGCTCCAGAAATCACTGCGGGAAAGTAAAAACCATGTCTGGACCCATAAAAAGACGATGTGCGATGATTCCAGCGCAGTAAGGGTTAAAAGGGGGCGACAAGGTTTGTAAGTGGTGGGAAACAGCTCAGGGAAAATAATCCTCTCCAGCGCACAGAGCTTCTGCGCACAGACGCGGCCGGTGGACCTGTGTAACGGATAGGCAGAGAAGGGGGGGGGGGAATTCTGCCGTAGCGCCGTGGTAGCAGTAGCGCACCGTGACTCCCTCCTACCACTCTGCGCCCTGGGCGACAGCCTAACGTGCACTGGAATAGTCCTTATCGTGCACACACCAGATGATCATATTGTCGCGTGGCTACCAACCTTCATGCCTTCGTTGTAGCTGTCCACCGGGCTGCTCATCCCGCTCAGGCTGCCCAGGTGACAGGGGGCGCCGGGACGCGGCGGTTTCTTTGGTGGAGCAGTGTGTTCTGGGAAATAAATACAGCACTGTGAGCGGGGGGGGGGAATAAAGAGACATATCTACTGTATATAACACACACAGACTATTTTCTGCACAATGCAGTAAACACCGTCCGCAGCAGCTCACGTCCTTTAACCCCTTCGGGTGCAATGAGGGAGCAATTAACCCTTAGCAATCCTGTCTCTAGAGCTCATAGCCATTTAATTTTCACCTTTACTCATGCAGGGCACTGCGTTCCCTCCTCTGCTTTCCGTAACACTCCATATCAAGCCACGGTAACCTTCATCTAATCAAACGGACCCCACTTTCTGTAGTCCATTCCCTCTCCTGGCACGGTAGTTTGGTTCTGCTGGCCTCCCGTCCCCCCTTCCCGCTGGTACTTCATTCCTAAATCTCTCATTCTTCCACACAGGACGCTTTCCACCTCACTCACACGCACAATGGCCGCCCTGCCCCCACAGCATCTCCCGGTTACTTATTGTACCCCGTCCTGGATCGAGAGTCAGGTGCGAACTGAACCATTTCTCTGGTAACTGCGTGGAGGATTTGGTACATTTTGCAGACTTGTGAATTAGAATCGAGTCCTTTGTGTCACTGGACTGGCATACAGAGCTGGTACTGGCATGCACGAACCTGTCACCGGGCGCCATTATACAGGGGTGCTGGATTCATATAGCCCGACGCCCAGGACATTAAGATTTTGCTTCCGGGCAAGAACTCCCTCGGACAGGCAGAGCCCTGGACCTGTTGCAGAGCACTTTATGTCAGGCTGAGGTCCCATGTGTGTCCATGGCAGTGTGTTTTGTAGAATGTCTGGCAGTATGAATTAGGGGGGGGGGTCTGGCAGTATGAATTGGGGGGTCTGGCAGTATGAATTGAGGGGGTCTGGCAGTATGAATTGGGGGGGGGTTATTTAAATGCTATTTTGTGTATTGGGACAAGTAGATTTGGTACTGTAACAGATCTCAGCACCCCAACAGGGTCATATCTGCCAATTCCATTCCTTGCTGGACTCTCGTGTTCCCTTCATGACTCTTGTGCCTTTCTCCCGGTCCTTCACCGCAGCTTAAAGACAGGTACACCTAGAGAGCTTTGCTAGCGTCCCCCAGAAATAACGTGTGGCTGTAGCTCTGGAACAGCGAACAGAATATAGCTGCAACCAAAACCATGAGTCGTGACTTCATGTAGGGTCAGAATAGAACTGGTTGAATCAGGGACACACACATAGATTTACACAGTCACACGTCAGTCATTTACATCTACAAAACCCCCCCCGTAGAAACTGTTCGGAGACCCAACCAGACTGAAACAGCTAATTGGATAAACATTTACTTCTTCGAATGTGAAGTATAATTAGATTAGGTGCAGTGAAATCAAACATTACGAAACTATTTTAAACGAGTCAAGACAATGGGAATAGTGATTGACAAACCGATTACAGACAGCAGATTTACAACCTGTTCAAATAGGATAACACATTCTTGAGACAAGGGTAGGCTAATCCTCGCACAGATAGCAGATAGACCATAGCATTCTTGCATAATCACAGATTTACACAAACATTCTGCAAAGGAAAGGGCAATGAACTAATATCAATTATGAGGCCTGCACCCTACAAATATAATAATAAATACAAATATGCCTCCCTGCCGGTGCACCCCAAGACCAAAGTGACTAACGTCACAGGTACCAATTTAGTCCTTCACACAAGCAGATTTTTTAAAAATTCCACACCCCTGTTATATATATATCTCGTGTTACCTGGCTTCCCGACAGGCTGATAGATGTGCTGGGTACCGGCCTGCAAACAAAAAAAAACCAACAACAGGTCAGTTGTGTTTGAGGGGCACGGGCCGGAGCGCATCACACAAAGAACAATCATCAAAATACAATGCCGGAAAACTAATAGACAGAGCTCCTGGGGTCGTTTATAATGTCTGAGCGGTCATGACATCACTCCTTACTCCTCCACATGCCGCTATATTATAGTGTGACAGGTATTGCAATGCATATCCTGGCGTGCTTGTCCGCAGAGCTTGCCGTCGCTTCTGCAGTTTCCTCTGCATGTGGCTCTGCAGGAGGATGAGCGGACCCTCTGTCCTTTAACAATGGTGCAATCTCCTGCAAGCCAAGCGTCCCTGGCCATATATTCTAGGTTTCAAGGTGAAAATCTCTGGGCGACGGGCAGGAGCCGAGACACACCCGACGCTGTGCGAGACGCTCCTGCATGCCCATGCGCACACTTTTTGGAGGACGCTCTTCTATATGCTGACCCTGCACAGACCGGCGCTATTATCGGTCTAAGACTCTCCTAGTTGGTTGGCCTTGACCCTGGCAGGTGAGCTGACACTTTAACGGCTGCTAAGGTGCATCTAAAAACCTGCTGATCATTACGCGTTGCAAACCGTCATGTACACAGGCGCAGGACGAGCGGCGCACGCTTTTAAAACATGCGATTATTACGACGCTAAACGTTCCAATTTGTGACAATTATTTTAGCGTATACAGCCTACGCATCCCTTATCCAAAGCTTTCCCGAGCACCGACACAATGTCAAAAGGGTTAAATCGCACCCCCGACCTCATGAGACGGGGCAAGATGATTAAAGGGACACGCTGCTCGTCCCATAAGGTTGGGTTAGGATGTGAGGAGTCATGCCCCCCAATCTGGTGTTACATCACGGAGTGAAGTGAAGCACCCCACCCAGCGTCACCAGCAGCCGGGATTTTTGAATTTTCCGGCCACCAGTGATGTCAGAGAGCGGGCGACGTCACCCTGTGAGACCAATCGCTGTAGCGAGCGTTCCCAGAGAGGCAACGATGAATCAGATCTGTGCATGCAGCTCCGACCCATCACTCTGCGCAGGCGCTGTGGAACTTGTGTACGTAAAGTGTGCGAGTCCCGTAGTGCTGCGCAATTTGCAGCTCCCACACTACACAAGTTGTGTATCAAAGCTGCAGGGACTTGCAGGTTTGGGAGTTCCTGAACGGATGAGGAGGAGCAGAGCTTGGCGAGGAACAAAAGGCGAGTAAAATAACCTAAAAAAAAAAATGGAAATTAAAAAATAATCAGGCAGAGGGTGTCCGCAGGATCTGCTCAATAATTTTCAACAGCCTATCCCTGTATAAAACACCCCCCAGGCTGTGTATAAGGTGTGTATGAAACAAATGGAAGCCACATTTAGACATGAGCCTCCAAGATATCATTATTATTTGCAAATATTACAAAATATTATATAACTGATCATATAATGAACCCGTCCAGATTGTAAATTCCCGCGGGAATAGGGCCTTCACGTCCTCCTGTATCTGTTGGCGGAAAAATACTGACCTGCCCCCTTTATACATTGAAGAATTGTCCCGACTTTACCCATTGCACCTTTGTACAGCGCTGCGGAATGTGTTAGCGCTTAATAAAAATCTAAAATCCAGAACACAACTCTAATCGCGAGCCTTTGGGGTGGGGGGGACGTGGGGGCCCTCGGCCTCTATTTGTAAATTTAGTATTTTTTTTATTAACGTAAATCAAACTCTATTTACTTTGTATATTTCTAAAATAAACGGCTGTGGGATTGCGAAACGCGCCGCCGCCTCCAGGTCTGGCAGGGAGCCCCGCCGTCGTAAAAGAGGGCTGAGAGACCACTGGTTTCTGTTATATCTCGGTGCTGCTGTATACCGTGGCGAGTTGACCTTCCCGCGCTGACAGGGAGGCTTTAAAACGTGTGAAGGATGAGGTGTCTGCGTTTATTTTGGCTTCTGCGGTGACAAGAAGCCAGAGAGTCCCAAGCGGCCGGGACCAGAGGAGGGGGGGGGGGGGAACGTCAAATGGCTGGAATTTACATATACATATTTTTTGTTTTCTTATCTAAACCTCGGACTCGTCCAACTTTCCTTTCATGGTCTTCCAACCACAAGCATTCCCAGAAAGTTTCCGCCAGGCTTCCACGGTGGGAGAGGAATTCAGAGCCGCGCTTATCCGGCAGCTTTTAAAGAGCCCTGCGCCGGCACCGACACTTTATGCAGGAGCGAATTGGAGGAGAACAACAAGGTTTAGGGAAAATAGAGGAGCAGCCGGAATGCCGAGATTTCCAAACTGGCAACACACTAACCCGGGCACGACTCCTCACCACAACGATCATTCATCACGTGTAGCCAACACATAGACACAAAGATACAATGTATCCTCTTACCAACTACACCACGGAATGTCCAGGGTTTGATTCATGAAAAAGATTAAACCAAACGGAAAAAATAAAAACAAAATAAAAAAGGAATAAAATGCCTTCAAGTCTCCATTAAAAAAAAACGTACACACACACACACAATGATATATAATATACACACGCACACACACAATGATATATAACAGGCCTCAAAATTCCCACTCGCCTGCTCGCATTTGGCGAGTGGAAATTACATGAGGGCGAGTGGGAATGCAGAGGCAATGCTGGAAAAGGGTTAGGTGGGGCAACTAGTGGCGAGTAACTCTTAAGGCCTGGCTAGTAGCTCAGGACTAGAAATTTTGAGGCCTGATATATAATATACACACACACAATGATATATAATATACACACACACACACGATATATATAATATACACACACACGATATATAATATACACGCACACACACACGATATATAATATACACGCACACACACGATATATAATATACACGCACACACACAATGATATATAATATACACACACACACACAATGATATATAATATACACACACACAATGATATATAATATACACACACACACACGATATATAATATACACGCACACACAATGATATATAATATACACACACACAATGATATATAATATACACACACACACAATGATATATAATATACACACACACAATGATATATAATATACACGCACACAATGATATATAATATACACACACACATGATATATAATATACACACACACACACACGATATATAATATACACCACACACAATGATATAATATACACACACACAATGATATATAATATACACGCACACAATGATATATAATATACACACACACAATGATATATAATATACACACACACACACACGATATATAATATACACGCACACACAATGATATATAATATACACACACACAATGATATATAATATACACGCACACAATGATATATAATATACACACACACAATGATATATAATATACACACACACACGATATATAATATACACACACACACAATGATATATAATATACACACACACAATGATATATAATATACACGCACACAATGATATATAATATACACACACACAATGATATATAATATACACACACACACACACGATATATAATATACACGCACACACACAATGATATATAATATACACGCACACACACAATGATATAATATACACACGCACACACAATGATATATAATATACACACGCACACACAATGATATATAATATACACACACACACAAATGATATATAATATACACGCACACACAATGATATAATATACACACGCACACACAAGGATATAATATACACACGCACACACAATGATATATAATATACACGCACACACACAATGATCTATAATATACACGCACACAATGATATATAATATACACGCACACACACAATGATATATAATATACACGCACACACACAATGATATATAATATACACGCGCACACACAATGATATATAATATACATATATACAAACACAGTATAAATCCCCATACAGTAGTGCATGAATATACAAATCTATACACACACAGTAATATATATATTACTCATACACACAGTGCATAAATATACAATATATAAACACACAGTTAAGTTGTGGTGGAGGAATAAAGTGAGATTAAAAGCCTCCACACAGCAAATAACGTTTATAATTGTGGAAGACATTTACACATCCCAGCAATTCAGAGAACTGCTTCACAGAGCTCACGTGCTACATTCCCCATATGCAGCAAGGAACTCTGGGTAAGACATGCAAATGAGGTCTCCAATTTCTCTTATTTTTGCATCCTGGGTCTGTTTTAACACAGAGCCCTCCGTGCCAGCGCCGCGACATACTAGATGGCTTTTTTTTTTTTTTTTGCAAAAGTCAGGTTTATGCAACAGGTCACAGCCACTTCGGGGTGTTTGTGTGTGTGTGTACACACACACACACTATATATCCCTATACAGTGCATAAATATACACACAGTATTGCATTTACACACATATATATATATATATACACACAATGAAGGGTATACTGATCGATGTCGGGCTGTAAGTCTGGTAACATGAATATTATGGACAGGCGTGTCGGCAGCGGATCAGACACATTGTAACTGACAGTACATGAAAAGTGATACTCTTAATGAAAAGAGACACAGGAGATGTATTCACTGACCTTCATCCCCCCCCCCTCACCCCCCAAGTGAGACACTGGGGACCCTTCTAGCATCGAGGGCTTCCTAAACCTGAGGTGGGACATGCTCAGAATGTTCTGGTGCTAAACCCCGATACTTCAGAGCCGCCGCACAGCTTCTCAATGGACAAGAACGCGTCGCGGGCGCCTGATAGCGACGAAACCCCCGGAATCTGAGCCTTACCGGGCACTGGATCCCTCCGTCGACGTGATCGATGCTGCCTCTGGAGAGCCGCACGTCCGGTTTCTGAAACCACAAAAGATACATTTATATAGAAACCTCAAAACTGGAGAAAACGCGCAGCGAACGGGACAGGCGTTTCCCATCAGCGGAACTCAGACGGAAAATGTGCGAGCCTGGGGTGTTGCAGAGCGCGCTGGGTTGGAGCGCTGCAGAGCGCGCTGGGTTGGAGCGCTGCAGCGCAATGCAAGGTCTGCTATCTGTGGCCGCTTCCTCCCGAGACGCCAAATACTAAAAACTCCTAAAAACCACCCGACAGCCCGTGTAGACACAGACAGCCCGTGTAGACACAGACAGCCCGTATAGACACAGACACCCCGTATAGACACCCCGTATAGACACAGACACCCCGTATAGACACCCCGTGTAGACACAGACACCCCGTATAGACACAGACACCCCGTATAGACACCCCGTGTAGACACAGACACCCCGTATAGACACAGACACACCCAGGCTCGCTGTCGTACCATTTGCCCAACACAGCACTTGAAGACCTGCATGGTGCCCGGCGCGTTCCTCGCAGCAGCTGCCGCCTCGCAGAGCTGACTCTGGAAGACGCGTAGCCCGAGATGCTGGCGGTGGATTCCTGTTTCCTGCTGGAGGAAGGCGCATGTGATCTTGGCGCGGCCGCCGCGCTCACAGTGGAAGCGCCGCCAATTATTGAATCTTTTTAAACGTTCCGCCGCCAGATTTTTTTTTTCTCTCATTTTTCTCCCCTCGCTCGGTCGCTTCGTGCAGGAAGAGATGGGAGGAAGGGACGTAAATAACTCCGCGCGCTGCAAAGCTAAAGACTTGCCGCAGCAGAGAGCAGCGGGGGGGGGGGGGGAACGGATCTTGGGAACCTCTCTGGCGCCCCAAGGGGTTAATGCTCCTACTCTGATTCAACTCGGTCGCTGCGTGGAAAAGGGTCAGCGCGATCAGAGCTGAAAATTCCCACAGCGGCCGCGGCTTTGCTTTTATTTAGATATTTTTTAAGGTCGAATAATGAATCAGACGAGGCTCTGACCGCCGGCGGAGAATCTTCCAGCCGGCCGCGACGAGAGGACGTGTCACATACACACCCCTGCCTCAGGAGCATATTCACTAAACAGTGAAACGGCCAGGGATCCCGAAACGATATTAAACTGCAGGGATTACAGTCACTGTTTAGTGAATAAGACCCAGAGGGTTCAGCCAGATTACTGTGAGGACGCCTGAGACAATTAGGGGTTAATCTGATCCTGACCATTAAAATCACCATAAACTCTAGGGGCCGGTGCCACCACCGCGCCCACGGCGCACAACAACCCGGTGCCACCGCCGCCCCCCACAGCAACCCGGTGCCACCGCCGCCCCCCACTGCGCACAGCAACCCGGTGCCACCGCCGCCCCCCACTGCCACCGCCGCCCCCCACTGCGCACAGCAACCCGGTACCACCTCCGCGCCCACTGCGCACAGCAACCCGGTGCCACCGCCGCCCCCCACAGCGCACAGCAACCCGGTGCCACCGCCGCCCCCCACTGCGCACAGCAACCCCGTGCCACCGCCGCGCCCACTGCACACAGCAACCCGGTGCCACCTCCGCGCCCACTACGCACAGCAACCCGGTGCCACCGCCGCCACCCAACGGCGCACAGCAACCCGGTGCCACCGCCGCCCCCCACTGCACACAGCAACCCGGTGCCACCGCCGCCCCACACTGCGCACAGCAACCCGGTGCCACCTCCGCGCCCACTACGCACAGCAACCCGGTGCCACCGCCGCGCCCACTGCACACAACAACCCCGTGCAACCGCCGCGCCCACTGCACACAACATTCCTGCATACAGCAACACCCCGCGCCCCTGTATATAGTAACCCCCCCGCGCCCCTGTATATAGTACCCCCCCGCGCCCCTGTATATAGTAACCCCCCCGCGCCCCTGTATATAGTAACCCCCCCGCGCCCCTGTATATAGTAACCCCCCCGCGCCCCTGTATATAGTAACCCCCCCGCGCCCCTGTATATAGTAACCCCCCCGCGCCCCTGTATATAGTAACCCCCCGCGCCCCTGTATATAGTAACCCCCCGCGCCCCTGTATATAGTAACCCCCCCGCGCCCCTGTATATAGTAACCCCCCCACGCCCCTATATATAATAACCCCCCGCCCCTGTATATAATAACCCCCCGCGCCCCTGTATATAGTAACCCCCCCACGCCCCTGTATATAGTAACCCCCCCACGCCCCTGTATATAATAACCCCCCGCCCCTGTATATAAACCTCTGTGTAAATCCCTTTGAATTCTCCACCAATGAATGAAGACACATCAAAATAACTACATAAACATTAAATAAAGACCCGGCACTGCTCACACAATCACAGACAAAGGACACGATAATAACATGACACTAGTGCCGATACGCTGGATAATGCGGTGATCCCGGCATCGAGCTCAGGATTCACCCGTTTCTAAGTGCGTGCCGACGGTTTGACGGCCAATCACAGCGCTCCCAGGGCAGGATTACAGGATCAATGGCGGCAGTAAACCCTGATCAGTTTCTGTTTTCTCACCCAGCTTGAATACAGGCAGAGGGGGAGGGGGGGGAATTCAGCGCCTCTAAACCCCCTACACCCCCCCCCCCAACGTGCAACAAGGTATTTTTAGCATCTTTTGTTTTCTAGAGTGACAGCTGCGTCACATTACCAGAGGGGGCTCAGGCCGGCGTCAGACGAACGCAGTGATCACGTCCGTGTCGCCGCACAGCTTAACGTCCGCCGTAGCATAGAATCATGATTACACACGAAGTAAGTGCGCACCGAACTGCGCTCAAACACACGTGGCAAACAGACGCAAGTTAAGCAAGAACGTAAAACCGGTAGACGGACGTGCAGAGTGCGCCACATCTGCGTAGCGTTCTGTGTGAGTGAGGAGATGTCAGACGCAGCGCATTTGCGACGTCCAGCAGCTTGACGCACACAATGCCTTTTCATATCCTTTCCAAACTTATCATTTCTCATATTAATTTTACTTCCCATAATTCCTTTTTTCTACGTCCGTCAAGAAAAACAGATGGTGTGGTGTCTGCAGTATCTTCCGTCAGTACATACATCCGTTATGCACGCACACAGAGTGCACGCAGACTGCGTTCATCTGACTCCAGCCTAAGTCTTCTATATTTTAGTAACCGTTAAAAAAAAAGGTTTTTACATATTTTACCCTAATGGGTTAATCCAGGGCTCGACTAAACCCAGGCGCCAGAATGCCATGGCGACTAGAAATGTTGTTCTTGCGTCTGGGTGGGCAATTCATAAACCCTGACTCCCAGTCCCCGGGACGACGACTTGGACGAAGTGGCTGCTGCTAAGGCTTTGTCCAGCCAGGGGTGGCAAGCTGCGGGCACGCGGTGAGGATCGGCAGCATGCAATTAGATTTGCATTTTGTGCCGAGTCTGACCAGCGTGTCTGGCTGGGGTTTGAAACTTTGCGTCAGACCTTAGTGTGACGGGCTGTGCAAGAGGGAGCTCCTGGCCGGCCTTCTCCCTCCTCTGGCATGGAAGCACGAAGGCACTAGATCCCGGCAGGCATCAATCCCCCGTAACCCCACCACTGCCTCCCTGCATGCAGGGGTATATTTATATATCATTTTTTTTGTTCTGATGCCCCTGCATGCAGGACATGAGATCTGTGAGCTCTCATGAGAACGCGGCCCCAACAGAGCAATTCTGACGACCGCTGTTTACTGGAATACAGTGCCAGCCGGAGGTCTGGCATGTGTGTGCGTGCACATGTGTATACTCGTACGGTCTTTAAACCCCCCCCCCTCAAAACAATAAAACCCCAATTTAATGATGACTTCTGTCTATATTTAGGTGGCTACAAGGCAAGCCCGATTCTTCTTTAAAAAACAATATATAACATGTGTGGGTAGCCCAAAAAAAAGGAAATAAAAATTACAGTTAAAGAAGCTGGGGCGGCTGATGTGCATCTCCCGACGCCCCGGGCGGCTGACTTGTATCTCCCGACGCCCCGGACAACTTGATTCCAGAGACTGACTCGTAGGTGTTAAGGAGTCATCAGCCAGGTGGGCAAGTAGATGTACACGACAGTGATCAGCACTGCTGAGGTGCGAAACTCAAATGTGTGTGCAGCAAAAGGAGTGTGCAATCACTGGTGATTGTGTGGTGGTGTTGTGTAGCTGTGTGTGCCCCTGGTAGTGCCTTTTGTCAGGTATCTAGCAGTATTCTTTTGTTTTTATTGTAGGAGTGTTATTATTTTGCAGATCGGGTGACGGTTTAGTCCGTTGGACAAGCAGATATACTGCCTGTATCAGCTGAAGTAAAAAAAGAAATTCACGGTGTGATTAAAGGGTTAAAGAGTCAGGCAGACCCCTCCCCGCCTGCATTAAAACCCATTGAGGTGCCCTTACCAAAAAACGCTCCTCCTTCTCCAGCCAGCGCTGGTCCTCCTCCATCTCCTGCTGCTGCCTTATCAGGCGTTCCTCCATTAAATGTGCCGGTAAAACCTGGCTCATACCCCTCATGTCCAGGGGCCCCGACTCCTGCGCAGAAAAAGACAGGGAGTGCGTTCATACCAGGCAGAGATCACCACAACGTATTCTACAGATACGGTGGGGGTTGTCATGCTTGGGGCGATCACACCATTATACCTGGGCCCGGGCTCACGCTTCTTCTGTGTATACAGATACAGGGAGAGGAGGGGGGGGGTCAGGCATGGCAGAGGGAGATCTCAACACTATAATGAGTCCCCCCCGGCTTCGTCTGTAAATACATATACGCGGGGGTGGGGGTGTCACCCGTCATACCTGGCTGGGGGAAGTCACAGCATTGTAACAGGGTTAGCGCTTTTTATGTACACAGATACCGAGACATCGCATCCCGTTGTACCCGGGAGAAGATTAAAACGTGAGCGATTTGGCTATTAAACAGGCCCGCGGCTAACAGTCCCATTGATCTCATTTGGCAAGGACCGCATTTCCCATGAAGCATGAGCTGTGGCAGCCAGCTGGGCACTGTAGTCCTCGGCAGCTCAGTTGCCAGTCACACACGTCGCAGTTTGAGGGTCGTTACCTCCATGCTAGGCTGCCACATGCTGATGTCCTGCGTCCGATGGTTCCAGGAGTCCATGTGGTCTAGAACAGTGGCCTGGCCGGGGTACAGGTTCCCTGATATGGGGGGAATCACATGGGACACCGGATAACCAGAGACCTAAACACAAGAGAAAGCAAAACAGAAGATTCAGAGATAAAAAGCAGGGAGTAACGCTCTGCACGGCGCAGCATGAACGGCTCTGCCTTATTCACAGCTTTACTGGGTATGCAGGGCTTTATACCGACAGAATGAGGTGCGTCACAGGGCGCGCCCTCCCCACGGGGCCGTCACAGGGCGCGCCCTCCCCACGGGGCCGTCACAGGGCGCGCCCTCCCCACGGGGCCGTCACAGGGCGCGCCCTCCCCACGGGGCCGTCACAGGGCGCGCCCTCCCCACGGGGCCGTCACAGGGCGCGCCCTCCCCACGGGGCCGTCACAGGCGCGCCCTCCCCACGGGGCCGTCACAGGGCGCGCCCTCCCCACGGGGCCGTCACAGGGCGCGCCCTCCCCACGGGGCGTCACAGGGCGCGCCCTCCCCACGGGGCCGTCACAGGGCGCGCCCTCAACGGGGCCGTCACAGGGCGCGCCCTCAACGGGGCCGTCACAGGGCGAGCGCGCTCAACGGGGCCGTCACAGGGCGAGCGCGCTCAACGGGGCCGTCACAGGGCGAGCGCGCTCAACGGGGCCGTCACAGGGCGAGCGCGCTCAACGGGGCCGTCACAGGGCGAGCGCGCTCAACGGGGCCGTCACAGGGCGAGCGCGCTCAACGGGGCCGTCACAGGGCGAGCGCGCTCAACGGGGCCATCACAGGGCGAGCGCGCTCTCAACGGGGCCGTCACAGAGGGCGCGCTCAACGGGGCCGTCACAGAGCTCGCTCTCAACGGGGCCGTCACAGAGCACGCTCTCAACGGGGCAGTCACAGAAAGTCACAGCATAGAGCGAGTAAACCTCTAGTAACTAAAAGCACAGCATAGAGCGAGTAAACCTCTAGTAACTAAAAGCACAGCATAGAGCGAGTAAACCTCTAGTAACTAAAAGCACAGCATAGAGCGAGTAAACCTCTAGTAACTAAAAGCACAGCATAGAGCGAGTAAACCTCTAGTAACTAAAAGCACAGCATAGAGCGAGTAAACCTCTAGTAACTAAAAGCACAGCATAGAGCGAGTAAACCTCTAGTAACTAAAAGCACAGCATAGAGCGAGTAAACCTCTAGTAACTAAAAGCACAGCATAGAGCGAGTAAACCTCTAGTAACTAAAAGCACAGCATAGAGCGAGTAAACCTCTAGTAACTAAAAGTACAGCATAGAGCGAGTAAACCTCTAGTAACTAAAAGCACAGCATACGGCGAGTAAACCTCAATTAAACTAAAAAAAAGAAAAAAGAAAATTACCTAATAAAAAGAAAGGAGGAAGTAAAAAATTGAAATAAGCGGAGGCAGGAGAGGCACAGACCCCAAACAAGAGGAAGAAGGAGAGGCACAGACCCCAAACAAGAGGAGGAAGGAGAGGCACAGACCCCAAACAAGAGGAAGGAGAGGCACAGACCCCAAACAAGAGGAAGGAGAGGCACAGACCCCAAACAAGAGGAGGAATGAGAGGTACAGACCCCAAACAAGAGGAGGAATGAGAGGTACAGACCCCAAACAAGAAGAGGAAGGTGAGGCACAGACCCCAAACAAGAGGAGGAATGAGAGGTACAGACCCCAAACAAGAAGAGGAAGGTGAGGCACAGACCCCAATAATGAAGCTTGTGGTTTCTACCTGGTAATGATTTGGCTGCGCCATGTGCTGTGGGCTTGGGAAGAATCCTTCGCTGGATCGTGGGCTCGGGTAACCAGGTCTGCTGGGCTGCGCGCAGAAACACAAGACAAGGCTTAACGAGGGCTAATAAACATTCAGCGGCCGTCACACTGACCCTGCGGGGATCGCGCCCAGTGCAGCTGTCATCTTTCATTTGTAAAACAGAGAAAAAAAAGGCCACAGCAGGTGGAGGCCGAGACAGGTGGAGGCCGGCCGGGAGACAAAGAGCCTGACCGGCACCAAGAGGCCACCAGCCTCAGCTGTGAGACCAACATAACATAACAGGTGGAAGCATGGGGACACAGGGCCCTGACTGTGTGTCTACACAACCGGAGAGAAGGGAGTGAGGAGGACACTAACGGCCACCCCCCCCCCCCCCAGTCCTGAGCAGAGACAACATGCCGGCGCTGGGATGAGCCACGGTTACTAGAGACCGGAGCCTCACATCCTCTGGGGGCAGAATCTTCTGTCCATTGAACAATGTGACTCGCGGATATTAGATCACATGCACAGATAACATTACAATGTAACAAACCCTGCAACAACACGAGTGACAACAACAACGTGGCTCCTACAGACTAAATCACCGGCTAATAACCCCAAAACCTGCAGAGGGACAGCACTACGGGGGACAGCACAATACAGGGACAGCACTACGGGGGACAGCACAATACAGGGACAGCACTACGGGGGACAGCACAATACAGGGACAGCACTACGCGGGGACAGCACAAATACAGGACAGCACTACGGGGGACAGCACAATACAGGGACAGCACTACGGGGGACAGCACAATACAGGGACAGCACTACGGGGGGCAGCACTACGGGGGACAGCACAATACAGGGACAGCACTACGGGGACAGGACAATACAGGGACAGCACTACGGGGGACAGCACACAGGGACAGCACTACGGGGGACAGCACAATACAGGGACAGCACTACAGGGGACAGGACAATACAGGGACAGCACTACGGGGTACAGGACTGCGCAGGACAGCACAATACAGGGACAGCACTACGGGGGACAGGACTGCGCAGGACAGCACAATACAGGGACAGCACTACGGGGGACAGCACAATACAGGGACAGCACAATACAGGGACAGCACTACGGGGGACAGGACAATACAGGGACAGCACTACGGGGTACAGGACTGCGCAGGACAGCACAATACAGGGACAGCACTACGGGGGACAGGACAATACAGGGACAGCACTACGGGGTACAGGACAGCACAATACAGGGACAGCACT
This sequence comes from Leptobrachium leishanense, assembly GCA_009667805.1. Taxonomy (NCBI): domain Eukaryota; kingdom Metazoa; phylum Chordata; class Amphibia; order Anura; family Megophryidae; genus Leptobrachium; species Leptobrachium leishanense. Next base: position 43,667,939 of record CM019067.1, on the reverse strand, counting down.
ACGGGGTACAGGACTGCGCAGGACAGCACAATACAGGGACAGCACTACGGGGGACAGGACTGCGCAGGACACCCTGTACATCTCGTGCGCCGCCTGATTCGTTTTGTTCCCAGTACACCTCGTGCATCCCACCTGATTCGTTTTGTTCCCAGTACACCTCGTGCGTCCTGCCTGATTCGTTTTGTTCTTTTGTTCCCATGTACACCTCGTGCACCGTCTGATTCGCTTTGTTCGCTTGTACACCTCGTGTACCACCTGATTCGATTTGTTCCCCTGTACACCTCGTGCGTTCGCCTGATTCGTTTTGTTCCCATGTACACCTCGTGCACCGTCTGATTCGCTTTGTGCCACTGTACACCTCATGCATCCCACCTGATTCGTTTTGTTCCCCTGTACACCTCGTGCACCATCTGATTCGTTTTGTTCCCCTGTACACCTCGTGCGTTCGCCTGATTCGTTTTGTTCCCCTGTACACGTCGTGCGTTCGCCTGATTCGTTTTGTTCCCCTGTATACCGTGCGTTCGCCTGATTCGTTTTGTTCCCCTGTACACCTCGTGTACCACCTGATTCGTTTTGTTCCCTGTACACCTCGTGCGTCCCACCTGATTCGTTTTGTTCCCCTGTACACCATCTGATTCGTTTTGTTCCCCTGTACACATCGTGCACCACCTGATTCGTTTTGTTCCTCTGTACACATCATGCACCACCTGATTCGTTTTGTTCCCCTGTACACATCGTGCGTTCGCCTGATTCATTTTGTTCCCCTGTACACCTCGTGCGTTCGCCTGATTCGTTTTGTTCCCCTGTATACCTCGCGCGTCCTGCCTGATTCGCTTTGTTCCCCTGTACACCTCGTGCAGTCTGATTCGTTTTGTTCCCTGTACACCTCGTGCATCCCACCTGATTCGTTTTGTTCCCTTGTACACCTCGTGCATCCCACCTGATTCGTTTTGTTCCCCTGTACACCTCGTGTACCACCTGATTCGTTTTGTTCCCCTGTACACGTTGTGCGTTCGCCTGATTCGTTTTGTTCCCCTGTAAACGTCGTGCGTTCGCCTGGTTTTGTTCCCCTGTACACCTCGTGCGTTCCGCCTGATTCGTTTTGTTCCCCTGTACACCTCGTGCATTCCGCCTGATTCGTTTTGTTCCCCTGTACACCTCGTGCGTTCCGCCTGATTCGTTTTGTTCCCCTGTACACCTCGTGCGTTCCGCCTGATTCATTTTGTTCCCCTGTACACCTCGTGCGTTCCGCCTGATTCATTTTGTTCCCCTGTACACCTCGTGTACCACCTAATTCGTTTTGTTCCTGTACACCTCGTGCGTCCCACCTGATTCGTTTTGTTCCCCTGTACACCTTGTGCGCCTGCCTGATTCGTTTTGTTCCTGTACACCTCGTGCGTCCTGCCTGATTCGTTTTGATCCCCTGTACACCTCGTGCGCCGCCTGATACATTTGTTCCCCTGTATACATCGTGCATCCCACCTGATTCGTTTTGTTCCCTTGTACACCTCGTGTGTCCGACCTGATTCGTTTTGTTCCTGTAGACCTCGTGCGTCCCACCTGATTCGTTTTGTTCCTGTACACGTTGTGCGTTCGCCTGATTTGTTTCCCTGTACACGTTGTGCGTTCGCCTGATTCGTTTTGTTCCCCTGTACACGTTGTGCGTTCGCCTGATTCGTTTGTTCCCCTGTACACGTCGTGCGTTCGCCTGATTCGTTTTGTTCCCCTGTACACCTCGTGCGTTCCGCCTGATTCGTTTTGTTCCCCTGTACACCTCGTGCGTTCCGCCTGATTCGTTTTGTTCCCCTGTACACCTCGTGCGTTCCGCCTGATTCGTTTTGTTCCCCTGTACACCTCGTGCGTTCCGCCTGATTCGTTTTGTTCCCCTGTACACCTCGTGCTCCGCCTGATTCGTTTTGTTCCCCTGTACACCTCGTGCGTTCCGCCTGATTCATTTTGTTCCCCTGTACACCTCGTGCGCCGCCTGATTCATTTGTTCCCTGTACACCTCATGCGCCGCCTGATTCATTTGTTCTCCTGCACACCTCGTGCGCCGCCTGATTCGTTTTGTTCCCCTGTGCACCGTCTGATTTGTTTTGTTCCCCTGTATACCTTGCGCGTCCTGCCTGATTCGTTTTGTTCCCCTGTACACCTCATGCACCGCCTGAATCGTTTTGTTCCCCTGTACACCTCGTGCATCCCACCTGATTCGTTTTGTTCCCTTGTACACCTCGTGTGTCCGACCTGATTCGTTTTGTTCCTGTAGACCTCGTGCGTCCCACCTGATTCGTTTTGTTCCTGTACACCTCGTGCGTTCGCCTGATTTGTTTTGTTCCCCTGTACACGTTGTGCGTTCGCCTGATTCGTTTTGTTCCCCTGTACACGTTGTGCGTTCGCCTGATTCGTTTGTTCCCCTGTACACGTCGTGCGTTCGCCTGATTCGTTTGTTCCCCTGTAAACGTCGTGCGTTCGCCTGATTTGTTTTGTTCCCCTGTACACCTCGTGCGTTCCGCCTGATTCGTTTTGTTCCCCTGTACACCTCGTGCGTTCCGCCTGATTCGTTTTGTTCCCCTGTACACCTCGTGCGTTCCGCCTGATTCGTTTTGTTCCCCTGTACACTCGTGCGTTCCGCCTGATTCGTTTTGTTCCCCTGTACACCTCGTGCGTTCCGCCTGATTCGTTTTGTTCCCCTGTACACCTCGTGCGTTCCGCTTGATTCGTTTTGTTCCCCTGTACACCTCGTGCGTTCCGCCTGATTCGTTTTGTTCCCCTGTACACCTCGTGCGTTCCGCCTGATTCGTTTTGTTCCCCTGTACACCTCGTGCGTTCCGCCTGATTCGTTTTGTTCCCCTGTACACCTCGTGCGTCCTGCCTGATTCGTTTTGATCCCCTGTACACCTCGTGCGCCGCCTGATACATTTGTTCCCCTGTATACATCGTGCATCCCACCTGATTCGTTTTGTTCCCTTGTACACCTCGTGTGTCCGACCTGATTCGTTTTGTTCCTGTAGACCTCGTGCGTCCCACCTGATTCGTTCTGTTCCTGTAGACCTCGTGCACCACCTAATTCGTTTTGTTCCCCTGTACACCCTGTGCCCTCGTGTAACGCCGGCCAGGACGGCGCGTGTAACGCCGGCCAGAACGGCGCGTGTAACGCCGGCCAGGACGGCGCGTGTAACGCCGGCCAGGACGGCGCGTGTAACGCCGGCCAGGACGGCGCGTGTAACGCCGGCCAGGACGGCGCGTGTAACGCCGGCCAGGACGCCGCGTATAACGCCGGCCAGGACGCCGCGTATAACACTGGCCAGGACGCCGCGTATAACACCGGCCAGGACGCCGCGTATAACACCAGCCAGGACACCGCGTATAACACTGGCCAGGAAGCCGCGTATAACACTGGCCAGGAAGCCGCGTATAACACTGGAATAAAGTGCAAGAGAGAAACACAAATCTGATGCAAGGAGGAGGTTAATGTAAGAAGTAGAGGCCGGCACGCAGGAGCTCACAATCTACAGGCGACGCCGCTATACAGAGGACTCAGGGGTTACTGTATACTATGTGGAAGGAGGCGATGCCTGCGAGGGTTAAACACAGTCACCGTTTCCTCCTCGCTGCTGATTAGTAACATTTTCCTTTTTCACCCCGAGCCGTTTCAAGTTGAAATATTTGTCTTTTCCCGTCGTTCCCACACAGCGAATACTATTTATAACACAACCTCCTCCTCCTGACATCGCGGGAAAACAATCCCAGGAGCTCCGGGAGCGCAAGAATATACACACACACAATGTAACACACACACAACACAGCGGGAAAACAATCCCAGGAGCTCCGGGAGCGCAAGAATATACACACACACAATGTAACACACACACAACACTGCGGGAAAACAATCCCAGGAGCTCCGGGAGCGCATGAATATACACACACACACAATGTAACACACACACAACACTGCGGGAAAACAATCCCAGGAGCTCCGGGAGCGCATGAATATACAACACACATACAATGTAAACACACAACACAGCGGAAAACAATCCCAGGAGCTCAGGGAGCACAAGAATACACAACACACAATGTAACACACACACAACACTGCGGGAAAACAATCCCAGGAGCTCCGGGAGCGCATGAATATACACACACATACAATGTACACACACAACACAGCGGGAAAACAATCCCAGGAGCTCAGGGAGCACAAGAATACAAACACACAATGTAACACACACAACACAGCGGGAAAACAATCCCAGGAGCTCAGGGAGCACAAGAATACAAACACACAATGTAACACACACAACACAGCGGGAAAACAATCCCAGGAGCTCCGGGAGCGCAACAATATACACACACATACAATGTAACACACACAACACTGCGGGAAAACAATCCCAGGAGCTCCGGGAGCGCAAAAATATACACACACACACACACACAACACAGCGGGAAAACAATCCCAGGAGCTCAGGGAGCACAAGAATACAAACACACAATGTAACACACACAACACTGCGGGAAAACAATTCCAGGACCTCCAGGAGCGCAACAATATACACACACATACAATGTAACACACACAACACTGCGGGAAAACAATCCCAGGAGCTCTGGGAGCGCAACAATATACACACACAACACTGCAGGAAAACAATCCCAGGAGCTCCGGGAGAGCAAGAATACACACACACAATGTAACACACCCAACACTGTGGGAAAACAATCCCGGGAGCGCAACAATAGACACACACACAATGTAACACACACAACACTGCGGGGAAACAATCCCGGGAGCGCAACAATATACACACACACAATGTAACACACACACAACACTGCGGGGAAACAATCCCGGGAGCGCAACAATATACACACACACAATGTAACACACACACAACACTGCGGGGAAACAATCCCAGGAGCTCCGGGACCGCAAGAATACACAAACACAATGTAACACACACAACACTGCGGGAAAACAATCCCAGGAGCTCAAGATTATAGACACAATGTAACACACACACAACCCTGCGGAAAAACAATCCCAGGAGCTCTGGGAGCGCAGCACTATAGACACAATGTAACAAACACAACCCTGCGGAACAACAAGCCCAGGAGCTCCGGGAGCACAAGAATATAAATACAATGACACACACACACACACACACACACCTCTGCAGGAAAACAGTCCCAGAAGCCCTTGGGATAATCAGACAAAGACTCAATGCAACACACACACCTCTGCATTAAAACAAACGCACGGACAAAGATACAATGTATCTTCACACAACATTCAGGAGAACAATCCCAGGAAAGTCTAAAGACACACAATGCAGCGGGAAAGCGGGTGCAGGGGTCACAGCACATAGAAGCTTCTGCTATGTTCTGGGTGAGGGCGAGTGACCGGACCACACACTGACCTTTGGAGGGGGCTCCTCAGACCCTCCAGAATCCCAGGACACGGTCACCTGACGCCGCGTCTCTGTCCTTAATCGCTCCTCCTGCTGCTGCTTCTCTTCTTCTAGAATAGTACTGGAAGAAAAAGAGAAAATCCACATAGAAACCTCGAAAAACCTGCACAGCAATAAAGTAAACCTATACATTACGCGCTCGCCGTATTCACAGGCTAGGAAAGAGATTTACCATCAGATTATTTTAACCCCTCAGCTGCCAGATCTGTGACACACAGGGTGAGAGCAGGTGTTTTGATGCACTACCTGACCCGGGGATCAGCCTCGACGCCGTCCAATAGGATCCTCCGTCCAGCCAGGCTTATAAACAACATATAAAGAAAATAAAACCAAACCTAAAACGTGCAAAAGAAGAAACCTATAGAGAAACTCCAGTGTTTTGAGTGCAGAGAAATGCTGCGGACTGCCCAGGCTCTGCTCCGCACGGATGTGAGGCTCTGCAGCGATCCTCCCCGCTCCGCTATGTGGATTGTTAATCTTGGACGCGCGCCATCATTTCAAGCACTTAAGAGAAATTCTGAAACCTACCGGCACTCCAAGACCGTCCACTTTAACCCCAGCGGCGACACGGACAATGCACGCAGGAGACTTTCTGCCGTCTCCATGAGGACGGCCCGGTGTCAGCAAATACAGAAATTAGCCGACGCGTTTCTCCAGCCGCGAATTAGCTTTCCCGTATTACTCACATGCAAAAGAAACCACAGACCTACAACGCGACTTTCCCTGGCAGCGCAAGCACACGAACAGGACCCTGCACCTTCCAAATCCATGTATCCAGACAGCAGGGGGCGCCGGGTCACCTCATTCCCACAACACTCTGCGAGCGGCTGCAGACCCAGAGGTTACGGCACCAATTCCCCACGGATTTATCCCACTGTGTGAAGACAATGCTCAGCTCCACAGCATTCAGCTCTGCGGGAACGCGATGCTCCGCTCCACAGCATTCAGCTCTGCGGGAACGCGATGCTCCGCTCCACAGCATTCAGCTCTGCGGGAACGCGATGCTCCGCTCCACAGCATTCAGCTCTGCGGGAACACGATGCTCCGCTCCACAGCATTCAGCTCTGCGGGAACGCGATGCTCCGCTCCACAGCATTCAGCTCTGCGGGAACGCGATGCTCCGCTCCACAGCATTCAGCTCTGCGGGAACGCGATGCTCCGCTCCACAGCATTCAGCTCTGCGGGAACGCGATGCTCCGCTCCACAGCATTCAGCTCTGCGGGAACGCGATGCTCCGCTCCACAGCATTCAGCTCTGCGGGAACGCGATGCTCCGCTCCACAGCATTCAGCTCTGCGGGAACACGATGCTCCGCTCCACAGCATTCAGCTCTGCGGGAACGCGATGCTCCGCTCCACAGCATTCAGCCCTGCGGAACGCGATGCTCTGCTCCCTAGCATTCAGTCCTGCGGAACGCGATGCTCTCCTCCCTAGCATTCAGCCCTGCGGAACACGCTGCTCTGCTCCCTCGCATTCAGCTCTGCGGAACGCGATGCTCTGCTCCACAGCATTCACCCTGCGGAACGCGATGCTCTGCTCCACAGCATTCAGTCCTGCGGAACGCGATGCTCTGCTCCCTAGCATTCAGCCCTGCGGAACACGATGCTCTGCTCCCTAGCATTCAGCTCTGCAGAACGCGATGCTCTGCTCCACAGCATTCAGCCCTGCGGAACGCGATGCTCTGCTCCCTAGCATTCAGCTCTGCAGAACGCGATGCTCTGCAGATATCAGTGAAACTTCCACTTATCCCTTACCTGCTAGAAAGTGACTCCATGCATCCACTACTCTCAGAAAACAATCCTGTAGGGATTATGGGTGTTGAGGGAGCTTGGCGCTCGCTCGCACATCCTCCGGTATCTCGGCGTGTTACATGTCTGTATGTAGCGTGTGGTGCCCGTGTGCACAAACCATAGAATTATCTGCGGCGCTCAGGACGGGAAGCCCTGGACATGCAAAGCTCTGGGATATCTGCGTCTTTTCCTCTCCAGCTGTTCCTGAGCGCAACGCGGTCACTGAACGTACACACAGGGGCCACAATGTCACATACTTTCCCAAAGCCCGTATTTTAAGCCACAAGGAGAATTTACATTCTTTACATGTGAGCGAATGGCGGGCACGACGTCCACAGACTCAAACCGCACCGCAAACCTAACCACTAAAAAGGGGGGAAAAGACCCCAAAATAATTACAATATAAACATAATAAACAATCATTAAAAAAAAGGGAGAAAAGACCCCAAAATATACATTATAATAAACAATTAAATAGAGGACCCCAAAATATGCAACATAATAAAGACCATTTAAAGGGGGAAAAGACCCCAAAATATGCAATATAAACCATCATTAAAAAAGGGGGAAAAGACCCCAAAATAATTACAACATAATAAACAAATAGAAGACCCCAAAATATGCAACATAATAAATACCATTAAAAAAAAGGGGGAAGACCCCAAAATAATTACAACATAATAAACAATCATTAAAAAAGGGGGAAAGACCCGAAAATATACAATTAAATTAAATAGGGGGAAAAGAAGCCCATCTGACCCCAAAAACATCCCAATAAATTGAATCAGTAATAAAAAAAAGGGTGAAAAAAGATCTGACCCTGAAATATACATAACATTATTTACAAGCAATTTCTAAAATCTAAAAAGTAACGTGCAGCTTTTTTTTGCAGAGAAACTCGTGTCCTGATATTGTTGACGCACAGAAGCCTCTGCCGCAACCTGTAACTTACTGCTCGCCAGCAATAAGAAAAAATAAAAACACAAATCTGAAAGAATTTTGTGTATCTTGTGAAAAATCCTTAGAAACATAGAAAAATGTCGGCAGATAAGAACCTTTCGGCCCATCTAGTCTGCCCAATTACATGGATACTTTACCTGGATTTATCTTTTGTTTAGGATAGCCTTATGCCTATCCCATGCCTGCTTAAATTCAATTACTGTTTTGGCCTCTACCACTTCTACTGGAAGGCTGTTCCATGTATCCACCACCCTCTCAGTAAAATAATGCTTCCTGATGTTACTTTTAAACCTTTGCCCCTCTAATCTAAGACTATGTCCTCTTGGTTTGCTACTTTGTTTCCGTTTAAATATACTCCCTTCCTCTACCTTGTGGATTCCCTTTACGTATTTAAATGTTTCTATCATATCTCCTCTGTCTCGTCTTTTTTCCAAGCTGTACATGTTAAGATCATTAAGCCTTTCCTGGTAACTTTTCTCCTTCAAGCCGTACACCATTTTAGTAGCCCTTCTCTGAACTCTCTCTAAGATGTCTATATCCTTCTGGAGATACGGTCTCCAGTACTGCACACAGTACTCCAAGTGAGGTCTCACCAGTGCTCTCTACAGTGGCATGAGCACTTCCCTTTTCCTACTGCTAATACCTCTCCCTACACAACCAAGCATTCTGCCAGCATTTCCTGCTGCTCTATTACATTGACTACTTACCCTTAGATCCTCTGAAATAATAACCCCTAAATCCCAACCCTCAGATGTATCAAATATTCTATATTCAGCCCTTGGGTTTTTACGTCCCAGGTGCATTATCTTGCACTTATCCACATTAAAACGCAATTGCCACAACTCCCACCATTTTTTTAGTTTACCTAAATCATTTGTCATTTGGCTGATCCCTCCAGGAACGTCAACCCTGTTACAAATCTTTGTGTCATCAGTAAAAAGACATACTTTACCATTAATACCTTCTGCAATATCACTAATAAAAATATTAAAGAGAATGGGTCCAAGTACTGACCCCTGAGGTACCCCACTGGTAACAAGACCTTGCGCCGAATAAACTCCATTTACCACAACCCTCTGTTGCCTGTCACTCAGCCACTGCCTAATCCATTCAACAATATTGGAATCCAAGATCAAAGATTGCAATTTATTGATAAGCCTTCTATGCGGAACAGTATCAAAAGCCTTACTGAAATCTAAATAAGCAATGTCTACTGCACCACCTGTGTCTATTATTTTTGTTACCCAATCAAAAAAATCAATAAGATTAGTTTGGCATGATCCCCCTGAGGTAAACCCATGTTGTTTCTGATCCTGTAATCTATGTGTTTTTAGATGTTCAACAATCCTTTCCTTTAACATGGTTTCCATTAATTTCCCCACTACTGACGTAAGACTAACTGGCCTATAGTTCCCCGATTCCTCCCTACTACCCTTCTTGTAAATGGGCACAACATTAGCTGATTTCCAGTCTTCTGGGACGACTCCCGTTAGCAAGGATTGGTTAAATAAATCTGTTAACGGTTTTGCTATTACATCACTGAGCTCTTTTAATAATTTAGGGTGGATCCCATCAGGCCCCATTGACTTATTTGTCTTTACTTTAGACAGCTGCTGTAGAACCTCCTCCTCTGTAAACTCATGTGTAAATGTCTCTTTAGTGTTCTCTCCTAATGGAGGTCCCTTTCCTTCCTTTTCTTCTGCAAAGACTGAACAAAAATATTTTTTTCCTTAATAAAAAGGACTTTAAAAAACCCCCCAAAAAAACAACACAAATAACAGTATAACACATGTCTCATTGAAGATATTCATGATCTAAAACTGGGGGGGGGGGGCCAACATCTTCGAGATTATAGAGTAATCGATACATAGATTTTAGGATTACGTTAATGAAATAAGGAATATATATTTTTTCTACGTGTTTGTTTTGAGCGTTTAGGTCAGAGGTCAGCAACCTTGGCCCATCTAAAAGGTTTAGGAGCTACATCTCCCATGATGCTCAGCCACTTATTAATTTGGCTGAGCATCATGGAAAATGCCGTTCCAAAACGCATGGAAGGCCCAGGTTGCCAAGCCCTGGCTTAGGCTTTGTCTGAATGTTGGAAATACTGCCGAAACCCCTCCTCTCACAGCGCAGAGGTGGAATTTATAAAGAGCCCACCCATCCTACAAACCAGGACGTCGGGCTATGAACATAGCGTCACGCCAGCGGAAAGGCATCAGCCACCAGACTAATCAGCTCGGACACCAAAATCACGAGACAAGGGTTCGTTTACAAACAAAACAACACACAAACTTCTTTCAAAATAACAAAAAAAAAAAATATGTAATAAAAATAATTAGGGTAAACCGATACTGATACTAGTATCGGGATCGGTACCGATAGTACTTGGTACTCGTGCAAATGGCCCAATACCGGAAGCCAGCGCTGGGCCGGCTTGCCAGTATCCGCGGGGCTGGGGAAGCTGGCCGCGTGCATGAAAAGCACGCTGCCAGCGTTCCCCTCCGGCGGCAGTGATACTCACCTGTCTGAAGGTCTGGTCGCGCTGCTGTGATGCGTTCACGTGGCCGCATCTTTGACACTGCCTCTCGGCTGGAGGCAGCGTCACAGAGGCACCCGGTGGCCACGTGATCGCATCACAGCAGCGCAACCGGACCTTCAGACGGGTGAGTACCGCTGGCCGCGTGCTTTTCATGCATGCGGCCAGCTTCCCCAGCGTTCGAGCTGGTGACAATATCCATGTGAGCTGGCGGCATTCTGTGTGTATATACCCCCAGCTCACATGGATATAGATATATATATAATTGAAAAAGAAAGAAAACAGACCTCCACCAGGGAGGTGAACAATCACCCCACCCCGAGTAACTACTAGACACCGGGCGTGGACACACCCAATAAGGACTAAACCTAGTAATGAACTATAACGAAACGAAAGGAGATATAAGGGATAAACCCTCAGATCACTGAGAGGGAGTGCTGATTTAAAACATAACTTTTATTAGTCATAATAAGACACACAGAAAATAGACCGACAGTAAATGTTAAAAAACATATAGACACATAGACATAGGCACAATATGTTGCAGGGAGAGCAGAAATAGGTCACAGATACAAAGCGAATTGCTTGATTGGGACTTATGGGGAACAAATATATGCCTTCAGTGGAGATGGAAAACCACAGTATTAATAATGAATTGAAGCAAATGCCCCATGGACATAAATTACAACTTGTACCTTGATATTGACAAATATAGAGTATTGAATCACAGCACTGAGATATATGCACAGTGCCCACAATTGTACTGAAGATAATTAGCCCAAGGTTGGTAAAAGCCAGAATATCGAACTACATACAAAGACGTTCATTTGGCCTGGCTACCTTGTATAAAAGCTTAATAAAGCTATAAGCTGAAGATCGTGAACTGCTTGGTTAGAACTTATAAGAAACGGATATATGCCTTCAGTTGGAGATGGAACGCCACAGTATTAGTAATAAATTGAAGCAAATGCCCTGTGGACATAAAAATGCAGACTGTACCTTAATGTTGGCAAATAGAGAGTGTTAAATAACACCACGCTGAAATACATGCACAATGCCCACAATTGTACTGAAGATAATTAGCCCAAGGTTGGTGCGAGCCAGAATATCGAACTAAATACAACAACGTTCATTTGGCCTGGCTACCTTGTATGAAAGCTTAATACAGCTATAAGCTAAAGATAGTGAACTGCGAGGCAGAGAAAAAAAAAAAAAAAAAAAAAAAAAATCTCAGAAGGGGATCAGTTAGCAAAAGGGCATATATCAAATGTGATAATTTAAGTTGTCAACCATTCAACAAGACATGGAGGTTAAGATACCACAAGATTGAAAAGTCAAAAGCGTACAAATTGGCATGCACCTGTCCTTAACAAATCAGCAACACATGGGAAAGTCAACCATCACTGGACCACATTACCATTGGAAAGGCAAAAGAGCGCCTAATTGACCAAAAAGGCTGTCCCTAAAAGTTAAAGATTCTATTATCTCCCTGTCAGATCATATTGTGCAAGACATTTTAAAAAATAACCAGGACTCATATTGTGCCTATGTCTATGTGTCTATATGTTTTTTAACATTTACTGTCGGTCTATTTTCTGTGTGTCTTATTATGACTAATAAAAGTTATGTTTTAAATCAGCACTCCCTCTCAGTGATCTGAGGGTTTATCCCTTATATCTCCTTTCGTTTCGTTATAGTTCATTACTAGGTTTAGTCCTTATTGGGTGTGTCCACGCCCGGTGTCTAGTAGTTACTCGGGGTGGGGTGATTGTTCACCTCCCTGGTGGAGGTCTGTTTTCTTTCTTTTTCAATCATCTATGCTAGAGTTTTAATACTCAATTAACAATCACTAGATATATATATAGTTGCAAGACAAAGAACCCTTTGGGATTACGTGGAGTTTTGCATGAATTGGTCATAAAATGTGCTCTGATCTTCATCTAAGTCACAACAATTTGAAAAACACAGTCTGCTTAAAATAATACAACACAAACATTATATGTTTCCATGTGTTTATTGAACAGAACATGTAAACATTCACAGTGCAGGGTGGAAAAAGTATGTGAACCTTTGGACTTAATAACTGGTTGACCCTCCTTTGGCAGCAATAACCTCAACCAAACGTTTCCTGTAGTTGCAGATCAGACCTGCACAACGATCTGGAGTAATTTTGGACCACTCCTCTTCACAAAACTGTTTCAGTGTAGCAATATTCTTGGGTTGTCTGGTGTGAATCGCTCTCAAGGTCATGCCACAGCATTTCAATCGGGTTGAGGTCAGGACTCTGACTGGGTGACTCCAGAAGGCGTATTTTGTTTTGTTGAAGCCATTCTTTTGTTGAATTACTTGTATGCTTTGGGTCATTGTCCTGTTGCATCACCCATCCTCTGCGGAGCTTCAGTTGGCAGACAGATGGTCTTACGTTTTCCTGCAAAATGTCTTGATAAACTCTGGAATTCATTTTTCCATCAATGACAACAATCCGTCCAGGCCCTGCGGCAGCAAAGCAGCCCCAAATCATGATGCTCCCTCCGCCATGTTTTACAGTGGGGATGAGGTTTTGATGTTGGTGTGCTGTACCTTTTTTTCTCCACACATAGTGTTGTGTGTTTTTTTCCAAACAGCTCAATTTTGGTTTCATCTGTCCACAGAATATTTTGCCAGTAGTGCTGTGGAACATCCAGGTGCTCTTTTGCAAACTTCAAACGTGCTGCAATATTCTTTTTGGACAGCAATGGCTTCCTCCGTGGTGTCCTCCCATGTACTCCATTCGTGTTTAATGTTTTCCTTATTGTAGATGTGTCAACAAAAATGTTAGCATGTGCCAGATTTCTGTAAGTCTTTAGCTGACACTCTAGGATTCTTCTTTACCTCATTAAGCACTCTGCGCTGTGCTCTTGCAGTCATCTTTACAGGACGACCACGCCTAGGGAGAGTAGCAACAGTGCTGAACTTTCTCCATTTGTAGACCGTCTGTGTTACCGTGGACACATGAACATCAAGGCTTTTGAACATACTTTTGTAACCCTTTCCAGCTTCATCCAAGTCAACAATTCTTGATCGTAGGTCTTCTGAGAGCTCTTTTCTGCGAGGCATGGTTCACATCAGGCAGTGCTTCTTGAAACCAGTAAACCCAAAACTGGTGTGTGTTTTTAAAGGGCAGGACAGCTTTCAGCAACACATCCAATAATATCACACTGATTGGACTCAAGGTTGGCTCACTCCTGGCTCCAATTAGCTCTTGGAGAAGTCATTAGGCTAGGGGTTCACATACTTTTTCCACCCTGCACTGTGAATGTTTACATGTTATGTTCAATAAACACATGAAAACATATAATGTTTGTGTTGTATTATTTTAAGCAGACTGTGTTTTTCAAATTGTTGTGACTTAGATGAAGATCAGAGCACATTTTATGACCAATTCATGCAAAACTCCACGTAATCCCAAAGGGTTCACATACTTTTCGTGTGTGTGCGCATAGATGTATATATCCCCCCAAGAGATAGATAGATCTGTGAGAGCTGGGGCATTTTTATATGAGCTCTGTTCTTATTGAAAAGCGTCACATGACATAAAATAAAAGTGTCGGTATCGGTGAGTACTTGAAAGTATCGATGCTCGGTCTTAAAAAGTGGTATCGGTGCATCCCTAAAAATAATAATGCAGAATAATAATGCATAGTAATAATGCATAATGATAAAAATAATAATAAAAGTAATAATGCATAATAAAAATGCATAGTAATAAAAATAATAATGCAGAATTCCTGGATAATTCAAGAAATGTGTAGTACAGAAAATGGTGTGCAGCGCTACGGAATTGGTTGGCACTTTATGGATAAAGTATAATAATAATAAACCTCGGGTAAAATATATATATATATATCACACAGACAAAATAATATTTAACTGATGATGTCCGACCCCCCTCAATTATAGTAACCGACAACCCCCCCACCCGCCAATAAAGCATTATACCCCCTACCAGGGCGCCTGGGGACACTTTCTTTCTATGCAGTTGTACAACACAATCTATGGACAGATTAAACGCGTTTTTAAGCGCAAGTCGCCCGATTCCATGGGTCAGAGGTCAGGCTGGTGCGATGCTGGCATAATACAGGGATGGTGCAGTATGAAGGGATATTATTGCCTGGTGGAGGCAGATAACCCGGGATCTCACAAAGACCCTCAGTCATAGAAGAACGGATCCCATTTTTGCTTTATATCCCCGGATACAGTCCTGCCCTCAACATGGAAAACCAAATTCCTGCCCGCGGGCTGCCCAGAGACTGCAGCGCAGAATGCAGGGGGGGAGGGAGGGAGGAAAGCCTTAATGACCCCCATACAGGCCCACTCAGTAAGAGGAGGCCATGAAGGGTCCCTGGCCCAGTTACAGGGAGGGTCTCCGCGCCGTGCGACGACAGGCAGCGGAGAAGAAGCGGCTGATGGATACAGAAGACTCATTCAGGATGTGAGGCACGAGTTGGGGGAGGGGAGACGCGCAAGCCTGTGCCATGCATGACTCTGCAAGACTTTACTGCGCCACGCCTGTGACAGCTCCTCAGTGCGCTAAAGTCATGTTACAGCCAGCCGCGCGCTTAGCTTTATCTTAGATTGTAAGCTCTTGAGCAGGATCCGCTCTCGCATTGCTCTCAGGATGTTTAACTTATATGTATATTTGTTATGTCTCACCCACTGTACAACGCTACAGATCCTGTTGGCGATTTGTAACGTGTGACAGAATAAGCGGCCTCGTCTGTGTCAGAAGATAAAGACGCGCTCCCACCGCTGCACACCCTGCTCTATGTTTGGTTACGGTGCGGCCCGTACACGGCACACACAATGAAATCGGGATGCACGAATCGCACCCAATACGTCACGGCCCGTATTTAAACGCCGAACACAGGCAGGATCATTCAGGACGTGCCGGGGGCTGCCAGAGCGCCTGCGGGATCATTCAGGACGTGCCAGGGGCTGCCAGAGAGCGCCTGCAGGATCATTCAGGACGTGCCGGGGGCTACCAGAGAGCGCCTGCAGGATCATTCAGGACGTGCAGGGGGCTACCAGAGAGCACCTGCAGGATCATTAAGGACATGCCGGGGGCTGCCAGAGAGCGCCTGCAGGATCATTCAGGACGTGCCGGGGGCTGCCAGAGCGCCTGCGGGATCATTCAGGACGTGCCGGGGGCTGCCAGAGAGCGCCTGCAGGATCATTCAGGACGTGCCGGGGCTGCCAGAGAGCGCCTGCAGGATCATTCAGGACGTGCCGGGGGCTGCCAGAGAGCGCCTGCAGGATCATTCAGGACGTGCCGGGGGCTGCCAGAGAGCGCCTGCAGGATCATTCAGGACGTGCCGGGGGCTGCCAGAGAGCGCCTGCAGGATCATTCAGGACGTGCCAGGGGCTGCCAGAGAGCGCCTGCAGGATCATTCAGGACGTGCCAGGGGCTGCCAGAGAGCACCTGCAGGATCATTCAGGACGTGCAGGGGGCTACCAGAGAGCACCTGCAGGATCATTCAGGACGTGCCAGGGGCTGCCAGAGAGCGCCTGCAGGATCATTCAGGACGTGCAGGGGGCTACCAGAGAGCACCTGCAGGATCATTCAGGACGTGCAGGGGGCTACCAGAGAGCGCCTGCAGGATCATTCAGGACGTGCCGGGGGCTACCAGAGAGCACCTGCAGGATCATTAAGGACGTGCCGGGGGCTGCCAGAGAGCGCCTGCAGGATCATTCAGGACGTGCCGGGGGCTACCAGAGAGCGCCTGCAGGATCATTCAGGACATGCCGGGGGCTACCAGAGAGCGCCTGCAGGATCATTCAGGACGTGCCGGGGGCTACCAGAGAGCACCTGCAGGATCATTCAGGACGTGCCGGGGGCTGCCAGAGAGCGCCTGCAGGATCATTCAGGACGTGCCAGGGGCTGCCAGAGCGCCTGCAGGATCATTCAGGACATGCTGGGGGCTGCCAGAGAGCGCCTGCAGGATCATTCAGGACGTGCCAGGGGCTGCCAGAGCGCCTGCAGGATCATTCAGGACATGCCGGGGGCTGCCAGAGAGCGCCTGCAGGATCATTCAGGACGTGCCAGGGGCTGCCAGAGCGCCTGCAGGATCATTCAGGACGTGCCAGGGACTGCCAGAGCGCCTGCAGGATCATTCAGGACGTGCCGGGGCTGCCAGAGAGCGCCTGCAGGATCATTCAGGACGTGCCGGGGGCTGCCAGAGAGCGCCTGCAGGATCATTCAGGACGTGCCGGGGGCTGCCAGAGAGCGCCTGCAGGATCATTCAGGACGTGCAGGGGGCTGCCAGAGAGCGCCTGCAGGATCATTCAGGACGTGCCAGGGGCTACCAGAGAGCGCCTGCAGGATCATTCAGGACATGCCGGGGGCTGCCAGAGAGCGCCTGCAGGATCATTCAGGACGTGCCGGGGGCTGCCAGAGCGCCTGCAGGATCATTCAGGACATGCCAGAGGTTACCAGAGAGCACCTGCAGGATCATTCAGGATGTGCCGGGGGCTGCCAGAGAGCGCCTGCAGGATCATTCATGACGTGCCAGGGGCTACCAGAGAGCGCCTGCAGGATCATTCAGGACGTGCCAGGGGCTACCAGAGAGCGCCTGCAGGATCATTCAGGACATGCCAGGGGCTGCCAGAGAGCGCCTGCAGGATCATTCAGGACGTGCCGGGGGCTGCCAGAGCGCCTGCAGGATCATTCAGGACATGCCAGAGGTTACCAGAGAGCACCTGCAGGATCATTAAGGACGTGCCGGGGGCTGCCAGAGAGCGCCTGCAGGATCATTCAGGACGTGCCGGGGGCTACCAGAGAGCGCCTGCAGGATCATTAAGGACGTGCCGAGGGCTGCCAGAGCGCCTGCAGGATCATTCAGGACGTGCCGGGGGCTGCCAGAGAGCACCTGCAGGATCATTCAGGACATGCCGGGGGCTGCCAGAGAGCGCCCGCAGGATCATTCAGGACGTGCCGAGGGCTGCCAGAGAGCGCCTGCAGGATCATTCAGGACGTGCCGAGGGCTGCCAGAGAGCGCCTGCAGGATCATTCAGGACATGCCGAGGGCTGCCAGAGAGCGCCTGCAGGATCATACGGATCACAGAGTCGGGTTATTTAGGATACAAGGTGGATTCTTTCAGAGTATCACGTAATTCCACGTTACGCAAAGTAAAATATCATGTATCAGCTGAAACTAACTCCTCCAGAAGAACCTACAAAACCGGTGACCAATCCCGACTTAGATTTACCAAAACATGACACATTTCAACTAAAAACTCAAATATAAAAATATATCACTTTGGCCCGGACTCCCTGTATTGTGTCCTCTGTGTATTATGTGTAAAACAAGACATATCAGTAAACCCAGACTCCCTGTATTGTGTCCTGTGTATTATGTGTAAAACAAGACATATCAGTAAACCCAGACTCCCTGTATTGTGTCCTGTGTATTATGTGTAAAACAAGACATATCAGTAATCCCAGACTCCCTGTATTGTGTCCTCTGTGTATTATGTGTAAAGGAGTCCCATCTGTGAATCCCAGACTCCCTGTGTTGTGTCCTGTGTATTATGTGTAAAGGAGTCCTATCTGTGAATCCCAGACTCCCTGTATTGTGTCCTGTGTATTATGTGTAAAGGAGTCCCATCTGTGAATCCCAGACTCCCTGTATTGTGTCCTGTGTATTATGTGTAAAGGAGTCCCATCTGTGAATCCCAGACTCCCTGTGTTGTGTCCTGTGTATTATGTGTAAAGCAGTCCTATCTGTGAATCCCAGACTCCCGGTATTGTGTCCTCTGTGTATTATGTGTAAAGGAGTCCTATCTGTGAATCCCAGACTCCCTGTGTTGTGTCCTGTGTATTATGTGTAAAGCAGTCCTATCTGTGAATCCCAGACTCCCGGTATTGTGTCCTCTGTGTATTATGTGTAAAGGAGTCCCATCTGTGAATCCCAGACTCCCTGTGTTGTGTCCTGTGTATTATGTATAAAGCAGTCCTATCTGTGAATCCCAGACTCCCTGTATTGTGTCCTCTGTGCATTATGTGTAAAGGAGTCCTATCTGTGAATCCCAGACTCCCTGTGTTGTGTCCTGTGTATTATGTGTAAATGAGTCTTATCTGTGAATCCCAGACTCCCTGTGTTGTGTCCTCCAGAAATAATTAAAACGAGTTTCTTAGCGCCTTCAATCCGTTCATGATAAAGCACAGTTTAGCAGATCTTTCCTTACCTGAGCTGTGTCTTGAGTTCTGTAAACCGGGGTCTTCTGCTGGGGTCGTACGCCCAGCACTTTGTCATAAGGCTATAGAGTGTAGGGGGGCAGTTGGGGGGCATTGGCAGACGTTCGCCGTTCTCGATCCGGCCAATCACATCATTGTTCTTCACGCCTTGGAAGGGCTTCACTCCATACATTAAAATTTCCCACATACATACCCCTGCGGGGAGGAGAGGAGGAAGTGATCATTTACTGCCAAAACGCCCTAAAACACAGGGGGGGCGCAAGTGTAAATATAATAATCCGGGAAATGGGAAAGATGGTGAGACTGCGATTTAAAACAAATCGGTCACAGATAAAATGTCACCTTCGCCCCTCGGGTTTGATGTCATTTCTGTAACGATTGGACGCTAGGTATAGATACATTGAAAAATCCACACAATACCCGAGCAGATACGATCACATACATCTATCCCAGCGGGATTTTTAACCCCACACAGACAGGTCAGAATTGGGACAATCTGCCGAAAAATACCAGAGGAAACACCGTAAGACTCACCGAACATCCACACGTCACTAGCGGAGGTAAAGCGGCGGAAGTTGATGGATTCTGGAGCCATCCATTTAATGGGTAATTTCCCTTTGGAAGCTGAAAAGGGGAAAATAAAAGCATCAGCGATGCGTCCGCCGAGTCATACGTGTTACAGCAAACACGTCTCTGCTGAACGGACGAGGCCCAGGCAGAAATGGCATGGAATATTAACTATTTAGGTATTGTGGATAAGGGGTTAAACCGCCTGCACGGTGCTCTGGGCTCGGCCTGACACACGCGCCGCGGCCTGAACACACGCGCTGAGTGTATGTGAGGACGCGCTGCCACCTTACCTTTATAGTAAGTACTGTCTTCCATATATCGAGACAGGCCGAAATCTCCTAATTTCACGCAGTCAGAGGAAGAGACCAAAACGTTTCTAGCAGCAATATCTCTGGAATACAAGAGGAGGAGAGGATCAGGATCTCAGGTAATCACTGCAAGTAAACGACAGCAAGTGATCCACCAACTGGATCCAGTGAACATGGAAGCGAAGACGCAGAAAATCGATGAGACTCAGCGCGGAGGGACGGTGTGAAAGGTTTAAAAATGCTCAAAATTCTAGCGTGTCGGATTATCAGAATGATACAAACACAAAACGAGACACGAGAATGCGCAGAGCCACGAGAATGCGCAGAGCCACGAGAATGCGCAGAGCCACGAGAATGCGCAGAGCCACGAGAATGCGCTCAGACACCGAGCCACGAGAATGCGCTCAGACACGAGAATGCGCTCAGACACCGAGCCACAAGAATGCGCTCAGACACCGACACGAGAAGGCGCTCAGACACAGAGACACGAGAATGCGCTCAGACACAGAGACACGAGAATGCGCTCAGACACAGAGACACGAGAATGCGCTCAGACACAGAGACACGAGAATGCGCTCAGACAGAGACACGAGAATGCGCTCAGACACAGAGACACGAGAATGCGCTAAGACACAGACACACGAGAATGCGCTCAGACACAGACACGAGAATGCGCTCAGACACCGAGCCACAAGAATGCGCTCAGACACCGACACGAGAAGGCGCTCAGACACGAGAATGCGCTCAGACACCGAGCCACGAGAATGCGCTTAGACACGAGAATGCGCTCAGACACAGAGACACGAGAATGCGCTCAGACACAGAGACACGAGAATGCGCTCAGACACAGAGACACGAGAATGCGCTCAGACACAGAGAATGCGCTCAGACACAGAGAATGCGCTCAGACACAGAGAATGCGCTCAGACACAGAGAATGCGCTCAGACACAGAGAATGCGCTCAGACACAGAGAATGCGCTCAGACACAGAGAATGCGCTCAGACAGAGAATGCGCTCAGACACAGAGACACGAGAATGCGCTCAGACACAGAGACACGAGAATGCGCTCAGACACAGAGACACGAGAATGCGCTCAGACACAGAGACACGAGAATGCGCTCAGACACAGAGACACGAGAATGCGCTCAGACACAGAGACACGAGAATGCGCTCAGA
This sequence comes from Leptobrachium leishanense, assembly GCA_009667805.1. Taxonomy (NCBI): domain Eukaryota; kingdom Metazoa; phylum Chordata; class Amphibia; order Anura; family Megophryidae; genus Leptobrachium; species Leptobrachium leishanense. The sequence goes on along the minus strand of CM019067.1, from coordinate 43,646,892 downwards.
CACAGAGACACGAGAATGCGCTCAGACACAGAGACACGAGAATGCGCTCAGACACAGAGACACGAGAATGCGCTCAGACAGAGACACGAGAATGCGCTCAGACACAGAGACACGAGAATGCGCTCAGACACAGACACACGAGAATGCGCTCAGACACAGAGAATGCGCTCAGACACCGAGCCACAAGAATGCGCTCAGACACCGACACGAGAAGGCGCTCAGACACGAGAATGCGCTCAGACACAGAGACACGAGAATGCGCTCAGACACAGAGACACGAGAATGCGCTCAGACAGAGACACGAGAATGCGCTCAGACAGAGACACGAGAATGCGCTCAGACACAGAGACACGAGAATGCGCTCAGACACCGACACGAGAATGCGCTCAGACACGAGAATGCGCTCAGACACAGAATGCGCTCAGACACGAGAATGCGCTCAGACACAGAGAATGCGCTCAGACACAGAGAATGCGCTCAGACACAGAATGCGCTCAGACACCGACACGAGAATGCGCTCAGACACAGAGACACGAGAATGCGCTCAGACACAGAGCCACGAGAATGCGCTCAGACAGAGACACGAGAATGCGCTCAGACACCGAGCCACGAGAATGCGCTCAGACACCGAGCCACGAGAATGCGCTCAGACACCGAGCCACGAGAATGCGCTCAGACACCGAGCCACGAGAATGCGCTCAGACACCGAGCCACGAGAATGCGCTCAGACACCGAGCCACGAGAATGCGCTCAGACACCGAGCCACGAGAATGCGCTCAGACACCGAGCCACGAGAATGCGCTCAGACACCGAGCCACGAGAATGCGCTCAGACACCGACACGAGAAGGCGCTCAGACACCGACACGAGAAGGCGCTCAGACACCGACACGAGAAGGCGCTCAGACACCGACACGAGAAGGCGCTCAGACACGAGAATGCGCTCAGACACGAGAATGCGCTCAGACACCGAGCCACGAGAATGCGCTCAGACACAGAGACACGAGAATGCGCTCAGACACGAGAATGCGCTCAGACACAGAGACACGAGAATGCGCTCAGAGACACGAGAATGCGCTCAGACACAGAGACACGAGAATGCGCTCAGAGACACGAGAATGCGCTCAGACACAGAGACACGAGAATGCGCTCAGACACAGAGACACGAGAATGCGCTCAGACACAGAGACACGAGAATGCGCTCAGACACAGAGACACGAGAATGCGCTCAGACACAGAGACACGAGAATGCGCTCAGACACAGAGACACGAGAATGCGCTCAGACACAGAGACACGAGAATGCGCTCAGACACAGACACACGAGAATGCGCTCAGACACAGACACACGAGAATGCGCTCAGACACAGACACACGAGAATGCGCTCAGACACAGACACACGAGAATGCGCTCAGACACAGACACACGAGAATGCGCTCAGACAGACACACGAGAATGCGCTCAGAGACACGAGAATGCGCTCAGACACCGAGCCACGAGAATGCGCTCAGACACGAGAATGCGCTCAGACACCGACACGAGAATGCGCTCAGACACCGAGCCACGAGAATGCGCTCAGACACAGAGACACGAGAATGCGCTCAGACACAGAGACACGAGAATGCGCTCAGACACAGAGACACGAGAATGCGCTCAGACACAGACACGAGAATGCGCTCAGACACAGAGACACGAGAATGCGCTCAGACACCGACACGAGAAGGCGCTCAGACACGAGAATGCGCTCAGACACCGAGCCACAAGAATGCGCTCAGACACCGACACGAGAAGGCGCTCAGACACCGACACGAGAAGGCGCTCAGACACGAGAATGCGCTCAGACACGAGAATGCGCTCAGACACCGAGTCACGAGAATGCGCTTAGACACGAGAATGCGCTCAGAGACACGAGAATGCGCTCAGACACAGAGACACGAGAATGCGCTCAGACACAGAGACACGAGAATGCGCTCAGACACAGACACACGAGAATGCGCTCACAGACACACGAGAATGCGCTCAGACACACGAGAATGCGCTCAGACACACGAGAATGCGCTCAGACACACGAGAATGCGCTCAGAGACACGAGAATGCGCTCAGACACAGACACACGAGAATGCGCTCACAGACACACGAGAATGCGCTCAGACACACGAGAATGCGCTCAGACACACGAGAATGCGCTCAGACACACGAGAATGCGCTCAGACACACGAGAATGCGCTCAGAGACACGAGAATGCGCTCAGAGACACGAGAATGCGCTCAGACACCGAGCCACGAGAAGGCGCTCAGACACGAGAATGCGCTCAGACACGAGAATGCGCTCAGACACGAGAATGCGCTCAGACACGAGAATGCGCTCAGACACCGAGCCACGAGAATGCGCTCAGACACGAGAATGCGCTCAGACACCGAGCCACAAGAATGCGCTCAGACACCGACACGAGAAGGCGCTCAGACACGAGAATGCGCTCAGACACGAGAATGCGCTCAGACACCGAGCCACGAGAATGCGCTCAGAGACACGAGAATGGGCTCAGACACAGACACACGAGAATGCGCTCAGACACAGAGACACGAGAATGCGCTCAGAGACACGAGAATGGGCTCAGACACAGACACACGAGAATGCGCTCAGACACAGAGACACGAGAATGCGCTCAGACACAGAGACACGAGAATGCTCTCAGACACAGAGACACGAGAATGCTCTCAGACACAGAGACACGAGAATGCGCTCAGACAGAGACACGAGAATGCGCTCAGACACAGAGAATGCGCTCAGACACCGAGCCACAAGAATGCGCTCAGACACCGACACGAGAAGGCGCTCAGACACGAGAATGCGCTCAGACACCGAGCCACGAGAATGCGCTCAGACACGAGAATGCGCTCAGACACAGAGACACGAGAATGCGCTCAGACACAGAGACACGAGAATGCGCTCAGACACAGAGACACGAGAATGCGCTCAGACACAGACACACGAGAATGCGCTCAGACACAGACACACGAGAATGCGCTCAGACACAGAGAATGCGCTCAGACACAGAGAATGCGCTCAGACACAGAGAATGCGCTCAGACACAGAGAATGCGCTCAGACACAGAGAATGCGCTCAGACACAGAGAATGCGCTCAGACACAGAGAATGCGCTCAGACACAGAGAATGCGCTCAGACACAGAGAATGCGCTCAGACACCGAGCCACAAGAATGCGATCAGACACCGACACGAGAAGGCGCTTAGACACGAGAATGCGCTCAGACACAGAGACACGAGAATGCGCTCAGACACAGAGACACGAGAATGCGCTCAGACACAGAGACACGAGAATGCGCTCAGACACAGAGACACGAGAATGCGCTCAGACACAGAGACACGGGAATGCGCTCAGACACAGAGACACGAGAATGCGCTCAGACACAGAGACACGAGAATGCGCTCAGACACAGACACACGAGAATGCGCTCACAGACACGAGAAGGCGCTCAACGAGAATGCGCTCAGACACGAGAATGCGCTCAGACACGAGAATGCGCTCAGACACACGAGAACGCGCTCAGACACACGAGAACGCGCTCAGACACACGAGAACGCGCTCAGACACACGAGAACGCGCTCAGACACACGAGAACGCGCTCACAGACACACGAGAACGCGCTCACAGACACACGAACGCGCTCACAGACACACGAACGCGCTCACAGACACACGAACGCGCTCACAGACACACGAACGCGCTCAGACACACGAACGCGCTCAGACACACGAACGCGCTCAGACACACGAACGCGCTCAGACACACGAACGCGCTCACAGACACGAGAACGCGCTCAGACACACGAGAACGCGCTCACAGACACGAGAACGCGCTCACAGACACGAGAACGCGCTCACAGACACGAGAACGCGCTCACAGACACGAGAACGCGCTCAGACACGAGAATGCGCTCAGACACACGAGAACGCGCTCAGACACACGAGAACGCGCTCAGACACACGAGAACGCGCTCAGACACACGAGAACGCGCTCAGACACACGAGAATGCGCTCAGACAGATGAGAATGCGCTCAGACAGACGAGAATGCGCTCAGACACAGGGGGCCAAATTACAATCCTCACGTTAAAACGGGGGCGCTAGGGAGAAAAAAACACGCCCGCAGATTTCTCCCTAGCACCCCCGTTTTAACGTGAGATTACAATGCAGGCGCTTAAAAAGCTGCCTGCATTGTTAGCGGGCGATACTTCCTGGGATGCTCGCAGCAGCGCTAAGCGCCACCGCGAGCATGCACTCGATGCAGTCCATAGGACTCCATTGAGCTTCCCGCTGCCGGTCACATGACCTGCCGGATGTCGCCTCGCGAAGTGATCTGCAGGGAGAGACTGGGGGACTTTTGTAAAGGGACTCTAATAAGCTATAGTGGTCAGACTGCGTGGAAAGCCCCTCGTTCTCACCCTGCGTACGTGCTGACATCATCAGGTCTGAGCGTTGTGGCAGCGTTTCTGGAGAAACTCACACGCAGCATCAATCATCACTCTGACCGGGCGCTAGCGTACATTGCGTGCGAAAAGTATACAGTTTGCGCATGTACGTATGAATGTTATGTAGACTACACAAATTGCTTGAGACAAAAAGTAGGGGGAGGGGCTTATTTTTTTCATAATGTTCTTTTAAGGAAACAAAATTTGTATTATTTTATCCGATTAATCGAAAAGATAACCGGCCAACTAATCGCTTATTTGCAGCCCTATAGAATGACTGTATAACACGGAGCCCGGGGTCAGGTGTCTGTAGCACCCAAAATAGAAAAAGTAAAATATGCTCAAATAGATGCTGCTCCCACAGGGGAGCAAAACCCCCTGAGCACCTCAAGCAGGAGGAGAGACTTCAATAAGCCATGCAAAAAAAAGACAACCACCAGAGCTGCTGCCGAACGCCGGCCCATTTCTGTAGCCAATTTACTTAATATCTACTTTTTACTTAAGTAAATTGGCTACAGAAATGGGCCGGCGTTCGGCAGCAGCTCTGGTGGTTGTCTCTTTTTTGCATTGCTTATTGAATGACTGCAGTAATGAGTGTAGACACTTTGTCCCAGCGATTCAGCTCACGTTTGTACAGATCACTGCTTATAGAGAACATGTTTGAGGGTTACATAAATCTGAGCAATTTAAACACTTGCCAGCAGGTGGCGCTGCGTGACATTTAATAAAGACTTAAAAGGGACACTCTAAGCAAAAATCCCCCCCCCTTGTTTTTTTACATTAAAATATACCTAGTCACTCAATAACTAGGTAGTTATTTTTTTTTTCTGTCTTACCCTAAAATCCACTTCTTTCCAACGGCGTCTTTTTGTTTTTTTTATACTCACCTCCCTCCTCTTCCGCTCCCGTCCTTCTAAATCTGTAACTTGGCTAATGGTTTATGTGAGAAGCGCGCATGCACGTAAGCCAGCCAATCAGCAGGCTTCCTCCTCTTCGATTAGTGTTACGCGCAAGAGGATGCGCGCAACACTAATCCCAGCAGCAGACTATGCTGGCGGCTCGCTCCCGCCAGCTACTGCGGCGAGTTGGAGACGTCATCGCACTGAAAGCGCGATGACGTCTCCTACTCGGCAATAGTCAGCAGAAGCGGGAAATATGAATCCCGCTCTGCTGACTGACAGCTGGGAGGGCGGAGTAAAGTCCGCCGCGTCTCTCAGCTGTTTCAGCCGAGCGGAGGGAGGGGGGAAAGACAAGGGCATACTCAGGGCATCATGACCACCTAAAAAAGCTTAGGTGGTCATGTTGCCTAGAGTATCCCTTCAAGAAAGAACGTGCACCAATAGGAACCCTCTGGTGTCTGAAAAGTGAACCCACCCCCATATTCACATGGATAAACAGTAACATTTTACAAGGTGCAGTTTATACATAATGCGAAACGAAAAGACAAGAAAACGTTTGTCACGTGAGCTTTTTTTTTTGTTTTTGATACTTTCTGGAGGATACGGATTCATTAAGACATGGGAGGTTTCACATTACTCAGCACTTACAAGGCTCGAGACCCGAGTATGCTGCGCTGAATGTATGTATATATAGAGGAACGCCTTCTAGACTTTCACAAGGCATTCAATACGTTCCACCCATCGATCAAACTCAAGATGGATTTTTCCAAGCATAGTGTGAGCTTCCTGGACTGTACCATATCAGCTGCCAACGGCACGCTGCACTCATCTGTGTACAGGAAACCCACAGACAGGCCCAGCTACCTCCACAACACCAGCTTTCATTCCAACCACACCAAACAAGGCATCATCTATAGCCAGGCCATCAGGTACCACCGAATCTGCTCGGACACTGGGGACAGTGATAAACACCTGAGCCAACTGTCTGCATCATTCCAGTGGAAGGGCTACAAGGAAAGGACAATCTCTGAAAAAAAATCAAATCTGCCCTGAAAACACCGCGCGAACAGCTGCTGCGCTACAAAGAAAAGAATAAAAACACCACACGGATCCCTCTAGTTGTTTCCTACCACCCAACTCGAGGGAATTCGCAAAATCATCAAAGATCTGCAGCCACTGGTCACAGAGAACCCTGCGCTCAAAGAAATATTACCACAGCCCCCCTTACTGGCATTCAAGCAACCCCCCAAACCTGAGGCGAAAACTGGTCCGCAGCAAACTCGCTCAGGAATAGGACGACATACAGAATGGGACCAAACGCTGTAACAAACCCCGCTGCAAACTGTGCCAACATATATGTGACAGCAGCACTGCGCGGCACAACAACGCCACACACAACATCAAGGGATCATACCTTTGCACGTCGGCAAATGTAGTATACATGATCCAGTGCATGGCGTGTGATAAGGGCTGCTATATTGGTGAAACCAGCCTTAAACTAAATCTCAGGATGAACCTGCACAGACACTCCATCAGGAACCACCAGGAAAATACATATTGTACCCCGGTGGGACATCACTTCAATCTAACAGGCCACTCCATCCAAAACCTCAGAATTAAAATCCTCAAAAGACATTTTAAAGATCACCAGGAACGCAAAACATATGAAATGAAAATGATCACCCATTTTTAACCCATTATCATACCGTCACATAACAGTCAAAATTCTGGCTGATGCTTGGTATTTTTTTCATGTCTCTTTCAGCCTTCACTGTTTGTTTTTTTCTTTTTCCTTTTTTTCTTCTCTTTTCCATTCAAGTTGTATGATCTTATCTCTGTTTTAATATGGGCCCAAGATCCCTCATTTTCCCATTTTGAACATACCATTTGACTCTCACTCTTTACGACATCTAACCCCCCCCACTCATGTGACCCTTGATGCTAACTGATCAGTTCCTAGAATTGAACATTAGGACATAAAGACCTGAGGAAGAGAGTTATTCTCTCGAAAGCTTGTCTTTTAAATGTTACGTTAGTCCAATAAAAAAGGTATCACTACGTACTGCTATACTTGTGAATATATATATAAACAAAACAAAACCACGGAGAGAGCACTCCAGACAAACAATCAAAAACTTACAACAACAGCTTCATGCATGGGTGCATAATAGCAGCTTTTACCACATGTTGAAAAATTCTTAAGTCTAAGCTTTGATGAATAAAATGGTGGAAATTTGGTTCCCAATGAACGGCCGTGAAATACATGGAGGACAAAAAGCGAGATAAAAAGCCTCCACACTATAATAAGTGTGTTTATTATTGCAGAAGCCACTTGCACATCACAGCAATTCCATGAATTCCATCCCAGAGCGCCTGTGCCACATTCCCCATATGCAGCAAGGAAATATGCAAATTATATCTGCCTCACTTTTAGGCATCCTGGATCTGTTATTACACAGAACCCTAAAATCCATGCTGCGCCACACCGTGACTTTCTAGCAGAGATAAGGTTTATGCAACTGGTCAAAGCCACTAATATATATATATAGTTTATGTATGGGAAGACCTGTCAATCGCCAGTATATAAAGTCATTCCCCGTGCAGTGCGAGAATATAGGGGTGTATGTGTGTAATTACATTCACTCAGGTGCGAATATACAGCTGGAGAGAGTGAATTAAGAGCTGTACATGTGTCAAATCAGAGTGTACATACAGCAGTCACTAAGCTGCGTGTGAATGAAGATGTGCATTTGTGTGCAGTGTCAGGGTGTGTGAATAAAGATGTGCATTTGTGTGAAGGGTCAGGGTGCGTGAATGAAGATGTGCATTTGTGTGAAATGTCAGGGTGTGTGAATGAAGATGTGCATTTGTGTGAAGTGTCAGGGTGTGTGAATGAAGATGTGCATTTGTGTGAAGTGTCAGGGTGTGTGAATGAAGATGTGCATTTGTGTGAAGTGTCAGGGTGTGTGAATGAAGATGTGCATTTGTGTGAAGTGTCAGGGTGTGTGAATGAAGATGTGCATTTGTGTGCAGTGTCGGTCTGTTTTTCCAATATAACAAGGTGTGAAGAGGTGTGTGTGTGTGTATATTTGGGTGGCGTGTCAGTGTGTGTGCGCATTCGTGTCCAGTGGCGTCAGGCACAGCAGCCATGCATTGTCCCGAGCAGCAGTGGTCCAGACCTGCAGTAGTCACAGGTAGTCACACACGCAGACACTCCCGGCAGGTTTCACACAGGTTTATCCGGTGACGTGTAAAATATAAACGAATGGAAGGAATTCTCATACCTATGTACAAATCGTTTGCTCTCCAGGTAGGCGAGCGCCGTGCTGAGCTGGTACGCGTACAGAATCAGAGACGCCAGATCCAGGCTGTATTTTCTGACTTGTAAAAACGATCGAAGCTGCAGGAAAGAAAAATAAAAACAGAGAATAAGAATCACGGGAGAAAAGTAATAATAAAACACTGTGAGCCCCTAACCCAAAAACCCCCCCAACACCGAGCGGATATTACATCATGCGAAGACCCCCAATGCACAGAACCACCAAAACCGAGAAAGGAGAGGGATCACACTGCAAACCTGCAGAGAGCAAGGCATTGTGGGACTAGCAGTTAAAGCCATGCGGCCGCAGTGTCTCTCCCCAGGCCTAGGGGTTCCCAGAGCTCCCCCCCCCCCCCCATTTAAAAGGTCAGTCGTATCATTGAATGCTGGAGGTAATTCTTAGGGTGCTGAGGCTCCCATCTCTGCGGAGGAGACATGGCTGGCCGCACGCATCCCCTGCTCGCTCTACACGGCGCCGGCCGCACGCATCCCCTGCTCGCTCTACACGGCGCCGGCCGCACGCATCCCCTGCTCGCTCTACACGGCGCCGGCCGCACGCATCCCCTGCTCGCTCTACACGGCGCCGGCCGCACGCATCCCCTGCTCGCTCTACACGGCGCCGGCCGGCCGCATCTCCTGCTCGCTCTACACGGTGCCGGCCGCACGCATCCCCTGCTCGCTCTACACGGCGCCGGCCGCACGCATCTTTTTAAAAAAATCATTACTCAGGTTTCACAAATTTCTTTAATTTTGCGCAAGCAGGCGGAGGGGGGCTATCTCGCTGCCTGCCGACGCTCACGCCTCAGCAAAGGGCGTCTGCCGACGCTCACGCCCCAGCAAAGGGCGTCTGCCGACGCTCACGCCCCAGCAAAGGGCGTCTGCCGACGCTCACGCCCCAGCAAAGGGCGTCTGCCGACGCTCACGCCCCAGCAAAGGGCGTCTGCCGACGCTCACGCCCCAGCAAAGGGCGTCTGCCGACGCTCACGCCCCAGCAAAGGGCGTCTGCCGACGCTCACGCCCCAGCAAAGGGCGTCTGCCGACGCTCACGCCCCAGCAAAGGGCGTCTGCCGACGCTCACGCCCCAGCAAAGGGCGTCTGCCGACGCTCACGCCCCAGCAAAGGGCGTCTGCCGACGCTCACGCCCCAGCAAAGGGCGTCTGCCGACGCTCACGCCCCAGCAAAGGGCGTCTGCCGACGCTCACGCCCCAGCAAAGGGCGTCTGCCGACGCTCACGCCCCAGCAAAGGGCGTCTGCCGTCGCTCACGCCCCAGCAAAGGGCGTCTGCCGTCGCTCACGCCTCAGCAAAGAATGTCTGATGTCGCTCACGCCTCAGCAGGAAGAGCCTCTGATGTCGCTCAGACCTTAGCAGTCTGACACTCAAGCCTTGGCCAAGAATCTCTAACGTCACTCAAAGCTTAGCAAAGAGTCTCTACTTGCAGGTAAACCTAAACAAAAAGTCCTTGCTGGTTGACAGGAGGAGACGGCGGGGGTGGAATGGGGGTGGAGTGGTAGTTTGCGTTTTCCATTTTTGCACAAATCTAGAGATTGTTCTGCAGATACAGTATTCAATCTGTGAGGATTCATTTGATGTGCTGGGATTATAGCGGGCGCCACACTAACCTCTCCCAGGGTGCAGAGCTCCATGATTATCCACACAGGGTTTTCCGTGATTACACCAATTAACTTCACAATGTGCGGGTGATCAAACTGGCGCATAGTTACTGCGGGCGAAAACAAAACAGGCTTACGTTGTGTTAAAGACAAAGACAGCACAGTTTGTTAAAAGCATGCGGCAAGCATCTAGCATCGCCAGAATGAGCTGAGGGGAAGAGCCGGCCGGGCCCCGGAGGACGCGCCAGCGCCATTTACCAAATTTAGAGCATGTTCCATCTGAACGAAATGAAACATCTGGCCCAGCCGGAACCTCACACCCAAAAAAAATAAAAATAAAAAAATCACACACTGGTCAAGGGGACCATGGAGGGATAAGACCACACACTGGGACAAGGGGACCATGGAGGGATAAGACCACACACTGGGACAAGGGGACCACGTGGAGGGACCGGGGGGGGGGGGGGTTATAAGACCACACACTGGATCAATGGGTCCACGGAGGTACGGGGGGGGGGGGCTGATCGCAGCTCACAGCATGAAGAGATAACTATATGATAACTATAAGGCCCCGCTCACACACTGCGATTTGAAAATCGTACGGTTTTCCTCGCGATTTTCATAGTCGTGACGTTGCACGACACTGCTGCGCGACGTCGCAATTTTGAAAAACACCACCAATGGAAATCGCAAAAAAGGGTCATGTACCAGCGCCAGGCTACAGCGACGCGCGACATGCGACGTGTCGTGCGGCAAGATGCGAACAGCTCCATTGAAATGCATTGGAGAGGCGACATTGCGCGGATTTGCGGCAAAATCCGCGCGACAAATCGCACAGTGTTATCGTGGCCTGAACGGGACCTCAGACGACGCATTGTCTATTAGCGGCACGGGACGTCCGGTCTCTCTTCGTGGGTCTTTATGTGGACACTTACAGGCCTCCTGAAGGAACTTTTCCCGCACGCTGTCGGATGTGCAGTTCTTGCAGGTTTTGATCGCTACAGCCATGGTGGGATTCTCCTGCAGGAAAATAAAAAACAAAGCAGGCGTTTTTCTTCCCATAAATAATAATGTTCCTGAGGATAACGTCGGATCTGGGAGCGAGTGATGTGTTTCCCGCAGGAAGCAGCCGGGATCTCAGACACCGGGCGGCTCGGCGGCTTTAATTTCCAGCACTGACCCTTATTCACTAACCCCACAATTCGGTGTAATGTTCAGGATAATTCGTCAGTTCACAAAGCGGTCATTTCGCCAAATAAAAGGAGAACTGACGGCAAAACACGGTGCGATTCGGCAGTGCAGAAATAATCCCATTGGAAATGATTGATTCGTCTATTCACAGGATGCCAAATTGCCCCGAAATTTCAGCAAAATACCCCGATTTTAAGTGTTTCAATTCGACAGGTTTAAAAAGGCGAACCCCATAGGTTTCAATGCAATAAATGGAATATATATATTTTTAAAATCTAATTTTTTAAATCTTTAAAAAAAAATATTTTTTGCAAAAACCCTTAAAAAAAAAAAAAAAGGCATAAAAAAAATCTTTTAGCAGATTTTTTATTTTGTAACAGTCTTCATTATTATTTAAAGGACCTTAATTATTATTTATATATTGATTTAACCTCTTATTACAGTAATGGCTGAACCTTGGCACCCAGATGTTTTTAAACAGCATGTTCCATGATGCTCGGCTAGCCTTAAGTGTCACCAAGCATCATGGGACATGTAGTTCCAAAACATCTGGAGTGACAAGTTTCACCATCATCACTGTCCTATTTAGGAGAACAGGAGACTTTTTCAGTTCGCTGGAATTTGCCGAGACCAATTCGGCACAATTTGGTGGTTATTGGGGCAATTCGGCAGTTTGCACCAACATCCAATAACTCTGCTTCGGATGGTTAGAGAATCATGGGAGTTGTAGTTCAGAAACATCTGGGAGGAGGCTGTAGTTTGACATCCATGTTTTAGAGCGTTATACACCACCCATAGGGCATCGTTATCATTGCTGTGAGTGCTTAGAGCATTTTCTAACGTATACACGTGACGTGCCGGCTTCCTGTAGCATTCCTCTGTGTCAGCATAAATCACTGCATTGAATGGGAACGCTGTGCAGTGTATGGAGGAAGACATGTTTTTGGTGGACGCCCTCACATTCATCTTCATGAAACGTTGTGCTTATCCCACATGTATCTTTGGATGCAGTTTGTGATTGGGGAGACCACCATAGTGATACTGGGCGTTTGGGGGCTTCCACCGGGTGAGGCTGTGGTTTCTGGTGCTGTTTTACGTTTTTCTCGCGTTCACATAACTCACTGGGCTCATGTAAACGCCTTGGTGGACATCTCCAAACTGTCCTTCGCCAATGCACCTGCCCAGCTCGATGCGGTCCCTCTGAATCTCGTAGTCACCGGCTGCAATACAGGAATTCATTGAAAGCCATTAAAGCAGAGGCCGGAGAAAACAAACCAGCAGCTGAGACGGGTCGGAGGACACCAGACCACCGTCTCCGAACCAGCGGGGGAGGGGGTAACAGCTAATCTATTGAACAACATATAAATCCATAACAATAGGGAAAAAAAGTCTTCTACAACAATAACCAAACCACGGCACAAACACACTGCATTTTACATGGAGGAAAAGGAACCGCATGCTCAGAATTAACCCCCTCCCCCCGGAAATGGTAAGAATCCGAAATACCATCGGACATAATAACCACCATGTGCAACTGGAGACCAGACATCCTGACCAATGTGACCAAATATTGGCGAGTGTGAGGACTTCAGGAGACGCAAGAACCACCTTCACGAGGGGAAATTGTTGGGGGAGGCAGAGAACTCTTATAGGGAGAACTTTTATTTTGAGGACCAACATTGAGGAGAACATGCAGATGGATAGTGAGGATCAGCTTGGGGCCAGGATAAAGTTTGAGAAGGACCACGAGGATCATTCATTAGTGCCAACGATGATACACATTAAGGGAGACTGCGGTGAAAGTCTATGTGTTACAAAGACCATTATTTGGGTGAATGTTGATGTGCACCATGAGGACCATCATTAGAATGAACTTTAAGAGGTGTTGGGTGAAAGATAATTTGGGAGAACTTGCAGATGTATTGTGAGCACCATCACTGAGAGGTAAAAAGTGAACCATTAAAAAAAAAAAGAAAAAAAAAAAAGAGTACGACAGTGGTTAGGTGTACTATGAGAACCATCACAGGGGTGGGTATTGAGGAGCATTATGAGGATCATCACAGGAGTGTGAGTGGAGGAGCATTATGAGGATCATCACAGGAGTGTGAGAGGAGGAGCATTATGAGGATCATCACAGGAGTGTGAGTGGAGGAGCATTATGAGGATCATCACAGGAGTGCCAGCGGAGGAGCATTATGAGGATCAACACAGGAGTGTGAGTGGAGGAGCATTATGAAGGTCACCTCAGTGCTGGACATTGAGTATTATGATTAAGATGGTTACTTTCACATGTTTGGCAAAATCCCCCCATCATAGGTGATCCTGACAATCTAGTAAAACGGATGTGACAGATTTCAGAGGGGGATAAAGGTCTGCAGAGGAGGAGTCCGTACCAGCAGAATGTGCTGTGGAAAAGGTAACACTTTCACTTCATAAATGACACATTGCTGTGAAAAAGGGATTCTCTGGGACAGGTCACCTCATGTCTGAAAGAGACTGCACGGCTTATTTATTAACCTCCAAAATTGCCGCAAACTGTGAATTTCATGGCAATTCGTCTGTTCACAAAGCTGTCAATTCACCAAAAACAGGCGAGTTGAGAGTAATACACTTCATGTGGTCGTAATTCAACGGCACTGAAATTGTCCCATAGGAGACTAATCACAGAAAGACCAATTGCACCGAAATTGCAGCAAAATTCCCGGATATTGGTGTTACGATTCGACAGGTTTAAGCAGGCGAATCTCTTAGGTTTCAATGTAATAGAAGGACCTTTTTATTATGTTTTATAATTTTCCGAAACATCTTGGGGGGGCCGGAGTTTGTTAGCGTTTACCGCTTCCAGATGTGTTTTCCAAGGAGGAGGAGTTAGGAAAGAGGATTATGGGAATTATAAGGAACTGGAGGAAGAGCACAGCTGACCACACAACGGCTCCTCATTGGTGGAGCAGAAGTACAGGTACGATGTCACATTAACCAATGACACGTAAGCGGGGTTGAGCTGGAGAGTAGTGGTTTGGTGATATGTCTTCCTGGGGTTACAGTTCGTAGAGACAGGAGGCGTATTCTTAATGTTGCTACACAAGCAAAGCAGGAGGGGGACATGGATATACGAGTCCATCCAGGGACTAATGACTTGGCTAGCAATGAGGTTCCAGAGACGAAGGAAGATTGTTGTGTTCTTGGAGGCGACATACGGCAAATTGTGTCCACAGTGTCAGGTTGGCCGTCCACTGGCACCGTATTTGTGCGATGATCCGAGGTCGTCTGACCGATCCTACAACATGCAGTGACTCCGCCCCCTTCCACGGCATACGACCAACGACGGACGATTTCAGGTGATTTTTTTGCAACTACAACAGACTTGCAATCTTTACTTGTTCACATAAACTTGTACCAGATTGTACAAGTTTACATGAAAAAGTTGAATTGTATAGTTAAACCGCCGCGCTGCAGTATATTCAGTGCAAAGTCCATAGGATTCAATGTAAAAAAATCTTTTGTTTTTATTCATCTGCAGCAAAAAGTCTACTTATTTTTTAGATTTTTTTTTGGTATTTAAGAATTTTTTTATTCTAGGTATTTTTCTGGATATTTTAGGCAAACTTTGGGGTTCCGATTGTTTTTTTCAAAAAACGAGGTTTTCTTTCTCTTGCCAAATGAGTCTTTTTTTTATTCTTCCGGCCGTGTTCAGCATTGCTGTCCCTGGTGCTGAAACCTATTTCAGCAAAAGAGACAGGACCCCCCCACCCCGCGCTTCGGCTGTGCTCGACGGTGGCTGTCCATGGTCCTGAAACACCAAAGACATTTATTTTTCTCCCGCAGCGGAGTTTTTCGTATTTTTTTCTGCTATTCGGCAGCCTGTCCGCTGGCCGATCTGGATCTACCACAGATGCTTCCAGTGGCCGACCCTGATCAGCCGGTGGCATTGTTCGTAGTCGGGTGACCAAATTGGTCGTATCAGGGATATTTAATCAGTAATATGTTGACAGCTTAATGTAATTTTCCACGAGTCCATGTCAGGTTTGTGCAGCCGCTGGCTTCATGGACCTCTTGTATCCATATCTAGCCTCTGGCTGGCTGGGAGTTATGAGTGTTTGAAGTCTACGTTCTCCCCACGAGGGTCCTTGAGGAAAGGGAGGAGGGGGTCAAACGGATTTATGCCTCATTGAAGGATCATTGGGTCTGCACAGGGATGTCAGACGGCCCCAAATTAAAAAGAACACGGAGAATAAAACCAAGAAACACCATAAATACAATGTAACAAGCACAGCATGACATCACTC
Source organism: Leptobrachium leishanense (assembly GCA_009667805.1). Lineage (NCBI taxonomy): Eukaryota > Metazoa > Chordata > Amphibia > Anura > Megophryidae > Leptobrachium > Leptobrachium leishanense. The sequence goes on along the minus strand of CM019067.1, from coordinate 43,631,099 downwards.
ATCAACCAAGCAGGCAGGAAGAATCAGAGGGTCCAGACAGACCCCGTTACCTTCGTCTAATCCATAGCTTTCTGATTGGCAGTCAAAAAGAAGGAGAAAAAACACGATCTTTATACAAAATGGAAATTCAGTGTATTCACAAGTAAACGACATGCGGGGTCTTCCCAAAACCAGAGCGAGCGTCAGCCTTGTGGACAAGTCGCAGGCTTTACATCTCAAACCCCCCCATAGATCCAGATTCTACAGGATCACGTCAACAAAGAGGGCGTTCTAATGTCAAGCCGCCGTGTGACCGGGGACACCGCACAGAGAAGGACCGGGGGGGGGGGCCCGCAGGTTTGAAGAGATCTGCCTGCGAAAGCAATGGAAGGACCAGGACCGGGTGAGACATCTCAGCCACCTCCTGGTGCCGGCACGCTTTGCAGATCTGCAGCAAATTGAGGGAAATCCTTTAAAAGCATTAACTCCATGAGGAGGGGCTCTGGTCAGTTAGGGGTGTGTGTTTCATAAGGGAGGGGTATTTGTACATGCGGGGGGGGGGGGGGGTGCGTCGGAATGGCAGGGGAGGTTCGTGCGTGCTGGGTTGGCGTACTTACTCGAGGGCATTGTGTACGTGTCTTCTTCATCTATGATCTCTGCATAGTCATCGGTTTCTGCAAAGGAGAGCACAGAGACGTGGGGTCAGCGATGGGAACACACAGCGTCGAGTCTGGACATGCAAGCTGACACTCCAAGCATCCAGCGAGACGACGACTCCACTCCGGCAGATAAACGGGGTTACAGAACCAAGCGAAAATAAACAAAAACAGGCAGAAACATCAGCGTGTGCGGAAACCCGACCTGAGACCCCCCCCCGTGCAATACTGCAGGACATGTCGGGGAATAAAACCAGAGCATCCGGCGGCTCCCTGTGCCTGGCACCAAACAGCACACAAGCCGGATGCCAGCTGGGCTGTGCCGTGGCTGCTCTACCACCCCCCCCCCCCGGCACACAAACTACATCTCCCACATGTCCACGTTAACCATAACGGTGCCTGAGTGTGATGGGACAAAACATGACAGTCGCTCGGCGCACCAATATGCACCCTGGGATCATTATTAAATGCCTGGTGGGGAGGACATGGATCCAGCGTGATGGGAGCGCTCAGCATTCCCAGCCGTATCTCTGACATCACGATGACATAATGAGCAGCGCAACATTCATCAAAATGACCAGTTTCACCTTAAACCCTGAAAAGCGATGTTACTTAATTACACCTCATTCCCCACTGTGCAGGGATAACCCTGTGTGTGCCAGGATGCACGCTGCAGCGAGATTCACCCAGCATTCAGAGGGTTAACGTCCCAATTAAACATACACCTCATTCCCCACTGTGCAGGGATAACCCTGTGTGTGCCAGGATGCACGCTGCAGCAAGATTCACCCAGCATTCAGAGGGTTAACGTCCCATTTAAACATTACACCTCATTCCCCACTGTACAGGGATAACCCTGTGTGTGCCAGGATGCACGCTGTGCAGCAAGATTCACCCAGCATTCAGAGGGTTAACGTCCCAATTAAACATACACCCCACTGTACAGGGATAACCCTGTATGTGCCAGGATGCACGCTGCAGCAAGATTCACCCAGCATTCAGAGGGTTAACATCCCATTTAAACATACACCTCATTCCCCACTGTGCAGGGATAACCCTGTGTGTGCCAGGATGCACGCTGCAGCGAGATTCACCCAGCATTCAGAGGGTTAATATCACGTTTAGACATAGTGAGCTCAGGTTGTTATGCATGAATTATAATAATATAATAAAAGGAAAGTGTTGGTAAATAAAGAGCAGTTTGTAACAGCAGGAGAGATGAGAGCTGTGGCATTACCGTCCTCACTAAATTCCTCTGCGGGATCCGGGGAGCATGCGAGGAGAAAGCAGAGAGAGGCGTGAGCGCAGCAAGAGCACGTGGGAGACAGAAAGCATGTCATGGCGAGCGTTTATACACATCATCATTAATACAGCACATTTTACACGTTACCCCGGGGGGGGGGGGACCATGGGAAACACCTAAACCTCTGACCCTCTTAGAGGACCATGGGAGTTGTAGTTGTAGTTTGCCCACACACAGACACTTTAGGCTAGGGTCAAACGAAAGCATTTTTCCCCGCGAACGTAAAGAAGTGCGTCCGAACGAATTGACGTATTTTTTCACGGAATGCGCAAGAACGGTCAGACGATGCGCATTTTTCGTGCGTGATTTCTTTCGGATCGTCAATAAAACTCTTTTTGTGTCTGGACGTTATGTTGGCCGGACATTAGCAGCGTCTGACGTCTCCTAATCACACACACACACCGCTAGCGGGCGCAGCGCACTCTGTACGTCCGTACTAGCGGTTCAGCGTTCTCGAAAAAATGTGTTCATTTTCCACTTGCGTTGCGCGGCCGGACTTTCGTGCGACCGTACTTCGTATATTGGCCGTCATTGCCCGTCATTTGCTGCTAGTGCGGCCGTAATTATGTGCGCCAGAACGCACGTTAAAAGTGCGCTGGTCTGACCCCAGCCTTACCGGGATGGGATCACATTCTTATTACCCCATTTAATGATACTCTGACCATTACTGAGCTTACCCTGACAGCGGAAGCACTAACCACTGAGCTATCACACCGATCCCAGAATGACAAAACCAGAGACATTGTGTTTAATTTAAAAATAAAACACAAAGAGAACATATACATACATACACATTATATATATATAAAAGATTATAACTGCAGAAAACATTTACACATTCCCAGAAATTCTGAGAACTGCTTCACAGAGCTCATGTGCTACATTCCCCATATGCAGCAATGAATTCTGGGTAAGACATGCAGATCAGATGAAGTCCACAGCTTCTCATCTTTTTTGCATCCTGGGTCTGTTTTAACACAGAGCCCTCCTTTTCCAGTGCCGGGTCATACTAGATGGCTTTTAGCAAAGGTGAGGTTATGCAACCAGACACAATCACTCCTGGACAGCTGTTTCAGGCTCATTTACCCTCATCAGCAGGAGATGCAACCAGCTACATTGTATCTCCTGCTGATGAGGGTAAATGAGCCTGAAACAGCTGTCCAGGAGTGATTGTGTCTGGTTGCATAACCTCACCTTTGCTAAAAGCCATCTAGTATGACCCGGCACTGGAAAAGGAGGGCTCTGTGTTAAAACAGACCCAGGATGCAAAAAAGATGAGAAGCTGTGGACTTCATCTGCATGACGTACCCAGAGTTCCTTGCTGCATATGGGGAATGTAGCACATGAGCTCTGTGAAGCAGTTTCTCTGAATTTCTGGGAATGTGTAAATGTCTTCTACAATAAACAAACTTTATTATTTGCTGTGTGGAGGCTTTTAATCTCACTTTTTTGCCTCCACCACAACTGAAATGCGTACACGTAAACACACACAACGCTGTAAAGTTAGAAAGCTTTAACAGAGGAAGGTTATAATAGAGTATTCAATCAAAGCCGGTTTTGTTCATTTCTTTAATCACATGTCTTCCCGCCTCCGAAAATCCCTGATCTTCTGCACTTTGACTGAAAGGGTTAAAAATCGCTCTCCTGGGATGAAGACCAACAGGGTTATCCAAAGAGATTCGAAAAGTCACCGCACGTTCGGTGACTTTTCGTTCTCTTCAATTCGGTTCCTTTTGCCGATTGCATTTCGGTGACCCTGCGGTGTATTCAGCAAACAGCACAGGGTCCCCGAATTGCAGGGAAAAGCTGCCGCAAACCTGACGAAAACTAACCGAATGCACGCTGAAAACAAGCAAAAACATCTGGATTAACCTTCGAAAAAGCCGAATAGGAGCCGAACAGGAGCCGAATCACACAGAGCCGAAGCAGCTGTGACGTAGAGGAGGCAGTGAATAAATTAGAAAAACCATTTGTATGAATCTGGGAAAATGAAACGCTGTTTGCAAAGAAACTACTGAGCGAAAATGTCTGAAATTTTCACAGGAGGTCCAGGGAATGATAATAAAGAGGGCTGTTACAAAAAAAATAAGCAAACTGGAAAAAAAAAAAAAAAAAATCGGACTTTTCATTTTTTTTTTAAAAATTCAGAAAAATGCTTAAAGTATCCTAAAAAATCTATAAATAAAGAGACTTTTTGCTGCAGAATTTTATAATGAACGGTTTATTAGATATTGAATTAAAACGGGAATATTTTTAACATTGAAGTCTATGGATTCTCCTGAATAAACTTGCCGAATTAAACCACCGAATGGCAGGGCATTAGGGGAACCTTTCACTGCTGGTTTGTGTTCTCTGAATAGCCGAAGCAGTGCTTTTTCATGGGGATTTCACTGCCCTCGAACAGGCACCGAACAGGCACCGTATGTGCAGGCAATTCGCCAGGATTTGGCGAATTGCCTGCTCTCTGGATAGCCGAATGGCCAGGAAAGGTAACCGAACGCTGATTTTCAGCGTTCGGTTACCTTTCTCAAGCAATTCGAATCTCTTTGGATAACCCTGCTGATGTGGTTGTTTGTAACACACTGGATTTTTCTTCCCTTTGTTACTTTGAATTTTGTTATTTGATAAAAAAGGTCTATATTTTGTTAAAGGGCCGGTACCACCAAAAAATGCAATGTCCTTATTGTGTTTATTTGATGTTGCTGATATCTTACATACAAGAGAAAAACAAACACTTGTAAAATAAGAAAATATTTTCCTCTATATGTGTCACTCACTGGGTGCATCCATTGTGTGATATTTTCCTCTGTGTCACTGGGCGCATCCATTGTGTGATATTTTCCTCTATATGTGTCACTGGGCGCATCCATTGTGTGATATTTTCCTCTATATGTGTCACTGGGTGCATCCATTGTGTGATATTTTCCTCTGTGTCACTGGGCGCATCCATTGTGTGATATTTTCCTCTATATGTGTCACTGGGCGCATCCATTGTGTGATATTTTCCTCTATATGTGTCACTGGGTGCATCCATTGTGTGATATTTTCCTCTATATGTGTCACTGGGTGCATCCATTGTGTGATATTTTCCTCTATATGTGTCACTGGGTGCATCCATTGTGTGATATTTTCCTCTGTGTCACTGGGCGCATCCATTGTGTGATATTTTCCTCTATATGTGTCACTGGGCGCATCCATTGTGTGATATTTTCCTCTATATGTGTCACTGGGTGCATCCATTGTGTGATATTTTCCTCTATATGTGTCACTGGGTGCATCCATTGTGTGATATTTTCCTCTATATGTGTCACTGGGTGCATCCATTGTGTGATATTTTCCTCCATATGTGTCACTGGGTGCATCCATTGTGTGATATTTTCCTCTATATGTGTCACTGGGTGCATCCATTGTGTGATATTTTCCTCTATATGTGTCACTGGGTGCATCCATTGTGTGATATTTTCCTCTATATGTGTCACTGGGTGCATCCATTGTGTGATATTTTCCTCTATATGTGTCACTGGGTGCATCCATTGTGTGATATTTTCCTCTATATGTGTCACTGGGTGCATCCATTGTGTGATATTTTCCTCTATATGTGTCACTGGGTGCATCCATTGTGTGATATTTTCCTCTATATGTGTCACTGGGTGCATCCATTGTGTGATATTTTGTATCTTTCCATCACTTGCTCCTCACTGTGTGGCTTTGGCCATAGAATGGAGTGAATGGGTCAGTCACTGACTTACATCATTGTATTGTGTGGGATGTATTCAAAGGACATCACGGGGGGTGTGGCAGCGGCAGCATTTGTTTATTAAACACTTTATAAAACACATTATAATGTGATTATAAGGAGATTTTATTTGTAATGTACCAGTCATCTGGTTACAGTTTGTGTTCGTGGTTGTGTCCCTTTAAGCTTTCTCACTTTACAGTAGTTTTACACGCCTGACCGCCGTGTTTGCACAGCGCTGTACATGAACGCCCCCAGCCGTGTCTGTGTGTCTGTCCTGCACGGGAACAGGAGAGGCTTTTAGACGATGAAGCAAAACACATGGAAACGAGTTGATCCATTTAACAAGATGAAAGGTAAATGCTGTAGAATAAGGAATCCGTGCGCTCGTTAGTGGAACACCTGCAGGCGGTTAGACGAGGAAGGCGACATTTCCCATACGGCCACACGATAAGCCAATCACATGCCAGAATCACATTTTTTTGGGGTGTCGTCAATTGGTAAGGATGTAACGAATCAGAAAATCTCACCAACCTGTTCTACTGATCACACTGTCTGGAAACATCATGCAGGGTATGGGAGCCGGCCCGGAATAGCCAGGTCCCACGCTGCTCGCCTTTATAGACGATTTCAGAATAATGGATTCCTAGACGCTGCAGGCTCCAGGACGCGGGCGCAGCCCAGGCTTAGGAGGAGGGATTCGTCAGGACGAGCACCCCTTATCCTAAATGATCGAGACCCAGAATATACTGAGAACTCCATCCTACCTCACGTGGCCCATATAAACCAGCGAGATACATTGAAACTCGCTCTGAATCCTGGTCTGTATCAGAGAAGCTCTGTCATGTGATTAGCATGTTCTGAGCGCGTGTTAGGGGTTGTCGGGCTGTGATGTGAAGCCACACGTGCAGAACATTCTCTGTCATACAGGAGGTTAATAGGACTGGATGGGTTCAGGGTTGAAACGCCGCCTGTGCAAGCAGTGGGTCTCTTCGTAGAGAAGCACCAAGGTGTAACTTGTGCAGGGTCAGGGTGAGGGTGACGGGGCGTCACACGCGGGAGCCGTGCAGGGTCAGGGTGGCGGGGCGACACACGCGGGAACCGTGCGGGGCGACACACGCGGGAGCCGTGCGGGGCGACACACGCGGGAGCCGTGCGGGGCGACACACGCGGGAGCCGTGCGGGGCGACACACGCGGGAGCCGTGCGGGGCGACACACGCGGGAGCCGTGCGGGGCGACACACGCGGGAGCCGTGCGGGGCGACACACGCGGGAGCCGTGCGGGGCGACACACGCGGGAGCCGTGCGGGGCGACACACGCGGGAGCCGTGCGGGGCGACACACGCGGGAGCCGTGCGGGGCGACACACGCGGGAGCCGTGCAGTACCCTTTGGCGGCGAGTCGCGGGAGCAGAGGATGAAGGGGAGAAAGCACTTTGCTTTCTGGGTTCTGGGCAGAGAATGAGCGGAACCTTAACAGAAGCGAGACAGGAGAGACGGAAAGATTAGAAAGTGAATGAAAAATGACATTTGAGTTTCATGTAGCTCAACGCACTGTGCATGGGGGGCGCTTTAACCCTTGAATGTACAGGACCCCCTATACCAGGCCTTCATTTCAGGTCAGGGTCCTGGATAGAAATGACACACACAGCAGTTATGATAATGTCCTTCAGTTAATGGTTATTTTAGGGGAGTTACCTCCCGCAGGAGCCCGAAAACCTGAATATTAACCCCCTCCTAACAAGCACCCTGCTTTTTGGACGCAGAGATGCCAGAGAGCGCCACCAGCAGCCCATTCCAGGCTTCCCTTTGGAACGGCGACCTCTTCAGGACGACCGAGAGAAAGACCAGTCAAAAAGGTTACAGCACGAACAAGGGACGCCGGATTCATACCGCGAGTAAAACCCATAAAAAAGCGGAATAAAAATAATAAAAAGGAGCAGAATCTACAGCTGAATAATGACGGGCGCATGATAGGATTGTAGGGATTTCCTGCGCTGGAGCTGACAGCTCGGGGACATTAACAACAAAATAATCATTTCTGTGCGAGTATATGATACAGCGCCTGCAAAACGTGTGGGAGAACATCCCTGCGCGCGCCACACCCCCTGCACACACCGCACACACCGCACCCCCTGCACACGCAGGGCCGCACCCCCTGCACATGCAGGGCCGCACCCCCTGCACCCGCAGGGCCGCACCCCCTGCACCCGCAGGGCTGCACACACTGCACACGCAGGGCCGCACCCCCTGCACACGCAGGGCCGCACCCCCTGCACACGCAGGGCCGCACACACCACACGCAGGCCCGCACACACCACACGCAGGCCCGCACACACCACACGCAGGCCCGCACACACCACCGCACACACCACACGCAGGGCCGCACACACCACACGCAGGGCCGCACACACCACACGCAGGGCCGCACACACCACACGCAGGGCCGCACACACCACACGCAGGGCCACACCCCCTAAACCCACCACACGCAGGGCCAAACTCCAATGAGAGCAGAGTGGGGCAAATGTTTTACAAATTCAAGTACTTTTAACCTAAAATTTGCCATTAACCCCATAATCTCCACTCTGAATGACCACATGACACTTGGGATTTACGGGGAGCCCTGTATCCACACACACAATGCCGCTGACCCCAAGGGGGTACGTGACATGATGTCTCCCTCATTCCGTATCGTGTGCCAGGCACCCGCCGTGGCAAACGATCGCACCGCTGCAAACAGCCGCGCCGCCGCAATCATCCCATAAAATGAGCTGCAGCTTTACTCCATGCAGCGGGTTCTGCTGGTGTTTAAAATCACCGCAGTATATTCCCCGGTGTTACAAGTAACCATCACCATAGAAATGACAGCGAAAACGATGGTAAACACAAGCAAGGGGCTGGTAACGGACATGCTGGGGGGGAGAGAGAGAGAGAGCGAGGTACGGCAAACTATACACGAATTAACGACGGCAAGAATTACGGTGGGGAAATATGGTGAGCCATGATGGCACAGCGATATCACCGCAGTTTCTCCACACTCAATCCACCGCAGCTCGAAGTAAAACCATTGCTGTTTCCATGAAGCAACGCTGCTTAGCGAATAAGCCCTCGTGAAATACCTGCTCTGCTGAAAGGGTTAATGTACAGCACGGATACAGAGAGACGCTGCTTGCTACTTACTCAGGCGGGTGAGGGAAGAGCTGGCACACTCTGGCATAGCCACCGGCGCGTCTCGTGTCTGAGATGGGCACAGTCGATGCAAGCTGTGCTCTGAATGGCCTCAAAGCTAGCCTGGCACTCACGGGGTTAAGAATGAACATTCCTAAACTGGCCTCTCGCTTTCGCCTTCTCCCGGCAGGATCCACCTTATTCCCGTAAATACGCGTTAAGGATAAGGACGCCGGGAGCAAACAAGTGAATCATTGAGCTGGACGCAGCGCCCGGCAGAGGACAGAGAACTCAGTGTGCGCGCGCCGTGACAGCGCCGAGAGGCTGGGCAGTGTGTGCGCGGTGAGAGCGCCGAAAAGCTGGACAGGGTGCGCGGTGAGAGCGCCAAAAAGCTGGACAGGGTGCGAGGTGAGAGCGCCGAGAGACTGGGCAGTGGGTACGCGGTGAGAGCGGCGAGAGGCTGGGCAGTGTGTGCGCGGTGAGAGCGGCGAGAGGCTGGGCAGTGTGTGCGCGCCGAGAGCGGCGAGAGGCTGGGCAGTGTGTGCGCGCCGAGAGGCTGGGCAGTGTGTGCGCGCCGAGAGGCTGGGCAGTGTGTGCGCGCCGAGAGGCTGGGCAGTGTGTGCGCGCCGAGAGGCTGGGCAGTGTGTGCGCGCCGAGAGGCTGGGTAGTGTGTGCGCGCCGAGAGGCTGGGCAGTGTGTGCGCGCCGAGAGGCTGGGCAGTGTGTGCGCGCCGAGAGGCTGGGCAGTGTGTGCGCGCCGAGAGGCTGGGCAGTGTGTGCGCGCCGAGAGGCTGGGCAGTGTGTGCGCGCCGAGAGGCTGGGCAGTGTGTGCGCGCCGAGAGGCTGGGCAGTGTGTGCGCGCCGAGAGGCTGGGCAGTGTGTGCGCGCCGAGAGGCTGGGCAGTGTGTGCGCGCCGAGAGGCTGGGCAGTGTGTGCGCGCCGAGAGGCTGGGCAGTGTGTGCGCGCCGAGAGGCTGCGCAGTGTGTGCGCGCCGAGAGGCTGCGCAGTGCGTGCGCGCCGAGAGGCTGCGCAGTGTGTGCGCGCAGTGAGCGCCGAGAGGCTGGGCAGTGTGTGCATGCAGTGAGCGCCGAGAGGCTGGGCAATGTGTGAGAGTGCCGAGAGGCTGGGCAGTGTGTGCATGCAGGGAGCGCCGAGAGGCTGGGCAATGTGTGAGAGCGCCGAGAGGCTGGGCAGAGAGGGCAGTGTGTGGGCAGTGAGAGCGCTGAGAGGGCAGAGCGTCTACCACCCGGATAACTCTTTAACCATTCCAGCACCAGACAGTTTAAATGTACTTTATACATAAGGACTTATTCACCAAGCATCAAACCTGTCACCGAACTATGTCATACCGTGCAATTTCGTGGCAGTTCATCTATTCACCAAACTGTCAATTCGCAAAATACTGGTGAATCGGCAGCGAAATACGGTGCAATTCTCCATAATTCAGTGATCTTCGGCGGCAATGGTTAATCTATTCAGATACACCGAACTGCACCGAAATGCTCTGCTGTTCGGTGTTCCAGCGCAACAGATTTTAACAGGGAATCCCATAGGATTTAATGAGAGAAAAAAAGTTATATAAAAAAAAAAAAAAGTTGGTTTTCATTTGCAGCAAAGAGATTTTTTTTTTTTTTTTAATTCTGTAACCGACCTTTTAATATATTTTAAAGGACTTTTTTTATTATTTTAGACGCATTTTAATGCATTTTTATTATTTCGACACCGATTCGGAGAATAAGATAGTTTTGGGGTTTTTTTTTTTGCAGTTCGGTGGAATTCACTAAGGCTACTTTGGCGACGACTTTCAACTTTTTCACGAAGCTTCGTCGACTCCATTTTCGGCGCACTTCAGTGACCATCCGGTGAACAGTTTGCCGTACTGTCTGCAAAATGGACCTGAACTGCGCCGAAGTGAAAAGCAGGAAATTGTGGTGCTTATTGAATTACCTCTATACTATATATTTAAAGTCTGAGCACCTTGTACCCCCCCCCCCCCATACGTTTAAAGATCCCTTGCCGGGTCTGCCCGTAATCAAAAGCTAATAAAAAGGGTCTAACGAGGCAGCGGGAGCCGCTTCACGCCGGGGCTCGACGGCCGGATAAAACGGCTCGCGTTAGGTTCATCAGCTTTGACCCTCCAGAGGTTTTGGAACTACAACTCTCATGATGCTCAGAGACTCCGATTGTTTGATCCTCATGAGAAATGTAGTTTGGAAGCAACTAGAGCAGTGCTTCTCAACCCCGGTCCTCAGAACCTCCTAACAGGCCAGGTTTGCAGGATATGTGAAGCCGCTCAGTGATTGCAGGAGTCACATGGCACATGTCACGTATAATGCGGGATTTCCTACAAAGGAGGTTCATCCCGCAAAGGGTTAACAGACGAGCACGGAGGTATTTTGGCCGCTTGCCCCGGTGCCTCGGGCCCCTCTTACCTGACACGGAGACTGTGTGCGACCGGACTCCATGCTTCTCGTTATTCGCCAGCCTGCAAGAGAGAGAGAATAGAGCAGTGTCAGGGGGGCACATTCACGGTGCAGGACGGGACAAGGCCAGCGCCTGCGATTAGGAGAGGCGACCTGCCGCCCGTTCACAGCCCCACCACCCCCACCTCATTGCGTGTGACCGACGCCATACACGTCACACAGAGCTCGCGCTGCAGCAGAGGATGCCACCGCCGCAGCTCCACGTCAGCGCTTTCGCTTCTCGTGTCGCTCGACACCATCAGCCAATGATATATATATTAAAAAGTTAAAATCGCAATAATAAAACAAATAAAATGCATTATGGGGCTGAATAAATAAAATTCCTTTTTTTGGCACACCGTGTTTAGTCCCAGGTTGGGTGGATATCCTCACTTACGCTGCACTTGCAGATAAAACATACGGAAGCGTTGGGGTTATTCAGAGGGCACCGAAATTTGCCCTCTCGTTCGCCACACTTCGGCGAGCTAAATTTGAATTCAGCATTCACCACAGGGTCCCCCCGAAGTATCAACCCGGCGAACGCCTCTGAAAAACCGCCGCAAAACCGATGAAAAATAAATATATACACTGCTCAAAAAAAATAAAAAGGGAACACTTAACACAATGTAACTCGTCTCCAAGTCAATCACACGTCTGTGAAATCAAACTGTCCACGTACGTAGCAACACTGATTGACTGTCGAGTCCACATGCTGTTGTGCAAATGGAATAGACAACAGGTGGGAAGCATAGGCAGGCAGCAAGACATCCCCAATAAAGGAGCGGTTCTGCAGGTGGTGACCACATCTCAGTTCCTATGCTTTCTGGCTGATGGTTTGGTCACTTTTGAATGCTGGCAGTGCTGTCACTCTAGGAGGTAGCATGAGACGGAGTCTACAACCCACACAAGTGGCTCAGGTAGTGCAGCTCATCCAGGATGGCACATCAATGCAAGCTGTGGCAAGAAGGTTTGCTGTATCTGTCAGCGTAGTGTCCAGAGCATGGAGGTGCTACCAGGAGACAGGCCAGTACATCAGGAGACGTGGAGGAGGGCAACAACCCAGCAGCAGCAGGATCGCTACCTTCGCTTATGTGCAAGTAGGGACAGGAGGAGCACTGCCAGAGCCCTGCAAAATGACCTCCAGCGGGCCACAAATGTGCATGTGTCTGCTCAAATGGTCAGAAACAGACTCCATGAGGGTGGTATGAGGGCCCGACGTCCACAGGTGGGGGTTGTGCTTACAGCCCAACACCGTGCAGGACGTCTGGCATTTTCCAGAGAACACCAAGATTGGCAGCTTCGCCACTGGCGCCCTGTGCTCTTCACAGATGAAAGCAGGTTTACACTGAGCACATGTGACAGACGTGACAGGGTCTGGAGAAGCCGTGGAGAACGTTCTGCTGCCTGCAACATCCTCCAGCATGACCGGTTTGCCAGTGGGTCAGTAATGGTGTGGGGTGGCATTTCTTTAGGGGGCCGCACAGCCCTCCATGTGCTCGCCAGAGATAGCCTGACTGCCATTAGGTACCGAGATGAGATCCTCAGACCCCTTGTGAGACCACATGCTGGTGCGGTTGGCCTTGGGTTTCTCCTAATGCAAGACAATGCTAGACGTCATGTGGCTGGAGTGTGTCAGCAGTTCCTGCAAGATGAAGGCATTGATGCTATGGACTGGCCCGCCCGTTCCCCAGACCTGAATCCAATTGAGCGAATCTGGGACATCATGTCTCGCTCCATCCACCAATGCCACGTTGCACCACAGACTGTCCAGGAGTTGGGGGGATTCTTTAGTCCAGGTGTGGGAGGAGATCCCTCAGGAGACCATCCGCCACCTCATCAGGATCATGCTCAGGCGTTGTAGGGAGGTCATACAGGCACGTAGAGGCCACACACACTACTGAGCCTCATTTTGACGTGTTTGAAGGACATTACATCAACGTTGGATCAGCCTGTAGTGTTGTTTTCCACTTTAGTTTTGAGTGTAACTCCAAATCCAGACCTCCATGGGTTAATCAATTTGATTTCCATTGATAATGTTTGTGTGATTTTGTTGTCAGCACATTCAGCGACACAATGTAATGACCACAGTATTTAATAAGAAGATTTCATTCATTCACATCTAGCAGGTCTTATGTTTGTGTTCCCTTTATTATTTTGAGATAGATATATAGATATATAGATATATATATATATATATATATACGCACACACACAAACACACAAATACCGCCAACGCATCTACAGACCGCTGGAAAAAAAGTGATCCACCCAACAGGCCGCCGAATCGATCCGCAAGCAGCTGATGACCTTCAGAACAGAATGCTGACCAGCTGCTGAAAAAATCCAACAAGTCGCCAAGCTGGGGTAAAAAAAACAAAAAAAACAAAAAAAAAAACACTCCTGCAACTTTTATACAAGGTTTAAAGAACAAAAACCTAGTGCATGAAAATGATATACAAGCTCCTATGAATAAAAACACCATTATGAATAAAAACACCATGTAAAAAATAAAAAAATATCGGAATTAAATACATCACTGAAAAAATCCCGACAAATGCCTTAATAGACATTTTGCTGCAAATGAAAATAAACGGCTGAATATTTAATAGAAATGGGGAATATTCTTTACATTGAAACCTATGGGATTCGCCGGATTAAACCTGCCGAATGAAACTAAGCACCTATGAATAACAATAAAAAAGGTCTGTTACAAAGGGGGGGGCTATACAAATCCTTAAAGAGACTTTTTGCTGCAGATTAAAAGAATAAACAGTTTATTAGATATTGGATAAAAATGGGAATATTTTTTCGGTGTTTCTGAATAGATTAACCATTGCTTCTCTATGGGGGGGGGGGGGGGGGGGTTTCACTGCTGTCGAACAGGCACCATATTTCGCTGGCAATTTGCCAAAATTCGGTGAACTGCCTGCTCTAATAGCCGAATGGTCACCGTACGGGGAAACTCCCTGTTCAGTGGCCAATTTGGCTCTCTCTAAATCACCCCTTTTGTGGAATCATATGGATATTGATCCACGCGGTAAGCGTCCTGCAGTCCCGTGCGATCGTGTGTGTGCTCCGCGCCATGTTGCACGCTGTGCATTTGAGAGAAGGCAGCCCCAAAACCGAGCGATTCCGTGGCCAATACGTTGCTCTTTGAAAACCCCCCTATAAAATAAAAACCCACGGGCGGGGGGGGGGGGGACGACGACATTGTAAACGCAAGTAAAAAGCTGCATTCTGGTGGGTATTTAGTAAGCGGGCAGCGATCAGGCGTCCGCACGGGGATTAAACGAGGGAGTGAAGCGCACGGTCAGGTCAGGTCGGAGGCGTCTGCGGCCCCCCGAGGTTAACACCGGGATAACCGGATACTGGCAGGAAATAAATCATGGAAGGGAAATCGGAAAACGCCGGATTTAACCCGTGCAAGGAATTTAAGGAGGTTCAGAAAGCAACAGAATGAGACAATCGGGGCCAGAAGCACAATGCGGGGGAGATGCTGGAGTCAGATCATTGAGTGACCGCCGTGACACCCCCCCCCCGGGAACACAGGGCTTAGAGAGAGTATGTGCCCCCCTTACCTATATGAAAGGGGGGGGGGCTCTCTTTAATACAAGAAAAGCTTACACTGGTGAGGTTCGCCGGATCGGCAAAGGTTTCCTGATCATATCACGATTTCATGCAGAGGGGAGCACAGGGAAAAGTGCTGCCCTGCAACATGTACAATCCATACGATGCAGGAAGGAAATCAAGGCAGGTCACCTGGGATTCTTTTCTGATTTCTTACCTGCAGTGTATGGATTATACATGCTGCAGGGTGGTACTTTTCATGCACTGCCCGTCAGCATGAATACATTATATGCGTCCAGGAAAACATGGCTGACCTGGCAGACGTACAGCCGACACAGCCTAAAAGCCCTGAGGTTCTCCTGGAATAGGTTTACTCACCAAGCGGTGGATTGGTGGAAAATCGTGAGGTTTAAGCCGAATTGTTCGCCCGTAAAGCATAGCAGGGATTTGGGAACAAAATTTAAAAAACTCAACGTTCAGATAATTTGGCCGTGAGGATAAAATGTGATTTGGCTGGTCTCTGATTGGCTGCTTAATGACCAACGTCTCGCTCGTTTGTATAACACTCGTTTCACGGATCTCAGCTCTGCGAGGATCAGATTAGAACAATCATAACATGGAACACTGAGAAAAACTTACTTTGGTATCGATGGTAACGCGCGTTCACCTTCTGCCGAGAGAAAGATACATTCAATTAAATAAAGTCATGCTAGGAATAAATGTGCATAAATTCTAACGGGGTTATTATTAATCTTTATATAGCGCCAGCATATTCCGCAGCGCTGTACAAAGGGCACAATATAGACAGGTTTACAATACATTGAACAACATTTTGACAAACCGGTACATGAGGAAACGAGGCCCTATTCCCGTGGGAATTTATAATCTAGAAGGGATTATTCAGAGAAAGGTGAAAATCAGGAGAACTGTCAGGAGAAGAGAACAATCTAGACCAGTGTTTCTCAACTCGTATCCTCAGGACCCACTAACAGGCCTGGTTTATGGGATATCCAAAGCACAGCACAGGTGATCTAATTAGCTGCTCAGTGATTGGAGGATTCAGTCTGCATTTCCCCAAGGTGATCTGCAAAATCTGGCCTGTAGTGGGTCCCGAGGACTGGAGTCGAGAAACCCTGATCTAGACCAAATAGCCGATTTGGAAAGTGAGAGATTGTTTCTGGTTTGGATATTTTGACCAAGATTTTTCACTTCTCCAGTCATTCTCCTGAGTTTCAGCTTTCTTTGAATAGAGCTGTATGTATCCAGACATCACAGTAACACTGTATTCATTCCAGATCCAAGCCTTACAGGGAGGTGCGGCAGGGAGTGCCCCTTACAGGGAGGTGCGGCAGGGAGTGCCCCTTACAGGGAGGTGCGGCAGGGAGTGCCCCTTACAGGGAGGTGCGGCAGGGAGTGCCCCTTACAGGGAGGTGCGGCAGGGAGTGCCCCTTACAGGGAGGTGCGGCAGGGAGTGCCCCTTACAGGGAGGTGCGGCAGGGAGTGCCCCTTACAGGGAGGTGCGGCAGGGAGTGCCCCTTACAGGGAGGTGCGGCAGGGAGTGCCCCTTACAGGGAGGTGCGGCAGGGAGTGCCCCTTATAGGGAGGTGCGGCAGGGAGTGCCCCTTACAGGGAGGTGCGGCAGGGAGTGCCCCTTACAGGGAGGTGCGGCAGGGAGTGCCCCTTACAGGGAGGTGCAGGGAGTGCACCATATAGGACAATCAGCACAGCGGTGATGAGGTCACACACCGACCTGAAGCACTAAAACCTTCAATAAATCTATATAAAATAATATTTAACCCTCCGGTTTCCAGTGAAGAGACTGCACTGTGTATCCAGCGGCTCGTCACTTGAGACGCCAAGGCCCAATATGGCATCAAAGGGGTGAATGTTTAATAAAACATGCCGGTGCCTCTGCCAGTGTGACTGATAAGTGCGCCAGACGAGTCTCGGGAACAGATGGCGTCTCACTATGACACTGAACATATTTGCATCTTAATTTGATGCCACTTATCAAGACGTTTGAGCGAGTGAAAACCCAGCAGAAAGTTGAGCGAGACTAAACAAGGACTGAAAGCGAAGAGGATACCCAGAATATACAGAGAATATACAGAGGATACAGAGAATATATACAGAAAATATATTACAGGATACCCAGAATATACAGAGAATATACAGAGGATACAGAGAATATATACAGAGAATATATTACAGGATACCCAGAATATACAGAGAATATACAGGATACCCAGAATATACAGAGTATACACAGGATATAGAGAATATATACAGAGAATGTAGAGAATATACAAAGAATATCCAGAGTATACACAGGCAGGGTTATTCAAAGAGAATCGAAAAGTCACTGCACGTTCGGTGACTATTCGTTCTCTTCATTTCGGTGTGATTCGGCGATCCCATTTCGGCGACCCTGCAGTGTATTCAGCAAACACCACAGGGTCCCTGTAGTGCAGGGAAAAGCTGCCGCAAACCTGGTGAACACTCACCGCAAAACACAGAATAAATGGATTAACCCCGCCGGAGAAACCAGACTAGCCGCCGGAAAAACGCGACACGCAGATGAATGAGGCGAGAAAAAAAACAATAAGGCTGGGGGTCAGACCAGCGCATTTTTAACGCGCGTTCTGGCGCACTTAATCACGGCCGCACTAGCAGCAAATGACGGGCAATGACGGCCAATATACGAAGTACGGTCGCACGAAAGTCCGGCCGCGCAACGCAAGTGGAAAATGAACGCATTTTTTCGAGAACGCATAACCGCTAGTACTGACGTACAGAGTGCGCTGCGCCCGCTAACGGTGTGTGTGTGTGATTTGGAGACGTCAGACCCTGCTCGTGTCCGGCCAACATAACGTCCAGACGCAAAGTTTCCTGGTTTGGATTCGTAAAACATCACGCACGAACATGCGCATCGTAGGACCGTTTTCGCATATTCCGTGAAAAAATACATCAATCCGTTCGGACGCACTTTTTTACGTTCGCGTGTAAAAATGCTTTCGTTTGACCCTAGCCTTAGCTTGAAAGCTGGAAAAGTGAAACGCTGTTTGCAAACAGACTACTGAACGAAAAAGCCTGGAATTTACACATAAAATCCAGTGAATGATAATAAAAAGGGCTGTTACAGAAAAAAAAAAAAGGGAAAAATGTTTTGCAATAAAAATCCGAAAAAATACCTAAAAGATCCTAAAAAAAATAATATTAAAATCAATAAATAAAGAGACATTTTGCTGCAGATTAAAATAAATGGTTTATTAGATACTGAATTAAAACGTGAATATTTTTAACATTGAAACCTATGGGGTTCGCCTGAATAAACCTGTCGAATAAAACCACTGAACATTAGGGCATTTCACTGACATTTCTCTGCTGTTCAATGTGAATAGATTAACCATTGCTTCTCTTTGGGGATTTTACTGCCGTCGAACAGCACCGTACTTGCTGGCGATTGGCGAATTGCCAGGTTTTGAATAGCCCAATGGCCACGAAATTGCACCGTACGGGAAAACTCACTGTTCGTTGCAATTCTGTGGCCAATTTGGCTGTCTTTGATTAACCCTTTAAATCTGAGGCTCTCAGACACTGAACCAGTAATGAGCGATTAGTAACTACCAGACCTCGGTGACGTGGCACACACCATGCACGCCAAGCTGTGCGCACACCCAGGAACATATTGTTCACCAATTCCGAACTTCCTGGTAACGGATGGTATGGGGATATACCGGCTCCTGTTCCCATTTCTATTATCACCGGAGCTGTGTGCCAGCGGCTCTAGGCAAAGTAACAGGGACCTGATACAACATACCAGCAGCGCAACCGTGTACCACCAATATTAACGTACGGTGTCCAGAGGACTCCAGTGCGACTCTGCATGGACTCGTGTGAGCATGGACACAGAAGGACAAGAGGAACTATTTGTTCTGGGTGTTCCACCACGTATAGCCAGAGAATGTGGCGGGTCACTGTGCCGCGGGATCAGGGGAAGCCAAGGATTTTAGCTTTTTTAAAAAAATTATTTTAACAAAGTGATTTTGAAAAAACGTGCAGCATGCGGGGTATCGGAGCCGGTTCTATGGTTTGAATATGGAGCCGGCGCGGTGTGGTTCCTTATTTTCGTGTCCAATACAGAGTGTTCAATGTATAGGAGCCGTTAATGTACAGCAAGCAGCCACCGCTCTGCAAGCCAAGTTTGCGGCTCGGTCAGGACAGCGGCTCTAGACGTTAACGAGCAGAGCCATTCAGTAGAATTTAACTGGATATTAAATGCTTGGTTAGAATAAGGTTGTGGTGATTTGGCATTACCGGTGCCGGCTCTTTGCATCAGTTGATTACCAAGGAGCAGCGCCAGGGTAAAGACTATACGTTTACAATGTAACGGTGGCTCTTTAGTGATTGGCCTTGCACTGCCTTGCTGCCCTTGGTAACGCCAAAGCTTTATGAAGGTCGTGAAGGAAAGCGTGGTGCAGAGCCGGATATTTATGCAGGAGCAGAGCGAAGGCTTCATTTGGGAATACGAGCAGGTGCTCTGCGCTCCTCTGCATATTGAAGAGACACACCACCCATCCTTCCTCCTCCGCGGGAACACGAGTCCGGATGCTCGGCCGCGCCGCCTCACACCGGCAGAAAAATCAGTCTTTACCTTTTTGTGGTCGGATGATGAAGGACTCGGAAGCTCCGTTGACCAGGCGGCAGTAGCCATCTATGAGGTCCGCCATGTTCTCTGCGATGGTGAGGGAGGGCGCAGTCACCGTCAGAGGCTGAAGAGAGAGCAACAAGAGGGGCATTATCCTGGGCACCCGCGCGTCACCCAACAGCTGCGTCTGACATGAGGGCACGGGCCGGCAAAGAGGATAAGATCGAAGACACAGCCGGGAAATATAACACTGACATTAGCTGTGGCATTAAAACCTGTCTTTGTGAAAGAGGAAGGCGGGGAGTTAATAAAGGGTTAATGCGGAAGCTCTGGCTTTATCCTGACTGATCATGATACACGAGACAGGATCAATGCACTGTACACAAGGCAGGACGAGGAACGGACGGGGCATGGTACAAATAATAAAACATCCGTCCCCGACCTTCCAATAATAAAACGTGAACATGTGGAGCCGGCCAGGAGCCAAAGCGACCAGAAAAAACGCACGAAAGAGAGAAATTCCCCCCAAAATGCTGTATTAGAGACACACACACGTGTCAGAAAAATGATATGAAGATATTCTCAAAAAAAATATAAACGTGTCTTTCATCTCGCTGATACTTGCTTTAGGGATCACATGGTCAGCACACACACCACGTGACGATGGGGTAACGGCCACGCCGTGTGCGCACGATCAGGAGATGGAACACAAACCCATGGACACGTTTGTGCTTTTTGTGTGTGATGTGGCATCCAGTGAAATGTATGATGTGGGTGTAGCGCATCACACCCGTTTGCGTTCGCCCTCACCTCTGGCGCGCCTGCAATTTTCAGCTGCAGCATCCCCTTGCGGTCCTTGTCCTCGCTGTTGGAATATTGGATGGTCTGGACCTGAGTGAAGTCTGCAAGGTGGGTTGGCTGAAAGTGACAACATGGCACAGGGTTAGCAGCTCAAAAGTATCCACCTATGGGCACAGTGCACCAGAGCACGTCCGGTGACCGGAAAGGTACCTGCTTGTAATATATATATATATCATCTGTAAACACCGGCACTCCAGGGACTTCTTGCAATCCAATTTACTTGTGCTAAGGTCAACGCGTTAGAAATAATGCATTTCTTTCATCAGGACGTGAGTTCCAGGTTTATAGTTTGCAAATCCTGATGAAAGAAATGTGGAATAGCTGAAATGTTGACTTTAGCACATGTAAATAATTGCGATTATAAGAAGTCCCTGGAGTGCCGGTGTTTACAGATATGTTATACTATTGCTGACCATGGCACCAGACAATGACTTGATGAGGCCCTCGAGGGCAGAAAAAGTTTGTGTGTGTGTGTATAATATATATATATATATATATACATATACACACACAGTCAGGTCAAGAAATATTGGGACATGGACACAATTGTAACATCTTTGGCTCTATACACCACCACAATGGAGTTGGAATGAAACAAACACAATGCGCTTTAACTGCAGACTGTCAGCTTTAATTTGAGGGTATGTACATCCAACTCAGGTGAACGGTGTAGGACTTACAGCAGTTTGCAGATGTGCCCCCACTTGTTAAGGGACCAAAAGTAATGGGACAATTGGCTTCTCAGCTGTTCCATGGCCAGGTGTGTGATATTCCCTCATTACCCCAATTACAATGTGCAGATAAAAGGCCCAGAGTTCATTTCAAGTGTGCTATTTGCATTTGGAATCTGTTGCTGTCAACTCTCAAGATGAGATCCAAAGAGCTGTCACTATCCGTGAAGCAAGCCATCATTAGGCTGAAGAAACAAAACAAACCCATCAGAGAGATAGCAAGAACATTAGGCGTGGCCAAAACAACTGTTTGGAACATTCTCAAAAAGAAGGAACGCACCGGTGAGCTCAGCAACACCAAAAGACCCGGGAGACCACGGAAAACAACTGTGGTGGATGACCGAAGAATTCATTCCCCGGTGAAGAAAACACCCTTCACAACAGTTGGCCAGATCAAGAACACTCTCCAGGAGGTAGGTGTATGTGTGTCAAAGTCAACAATCAAGAGAAGACTTCACCAGAGCGAATACAGAGGGTTCACCACAAGATGTAAACCATTGGTGAGCCTCAAAAACAGGAAGGCCAGATTAGAGTTTGCCAAACAACACCTAACAAAGCCTTCACAATTCTGGAATAAGATCCTATGGACAGATGAGACCAAGATCAACTTGTACCAGAGTGATGGGAAGAGAAGAGTATGGAGAAGGAAAGGAACTGCTCATGATCCTAAGCATACCACCTCATCAGTGAAGCATGGTGGTGGTAGTGTCATGGCGTGGGCATGTATGGCTGCCAATGGAACTGGTTCTCTTGTATTTATTGATGATGTGACGCTGACAAAAGCAGCAGGATGAATTCTGAAGTGTTTCGGCCAATATTATCTGATCACATTCAGCCAAATGCTGCAGAACTCATTGGACGGCGCTTCACAGTGCAGATGGACAATGACCCAAAGCATACTGCAAAAGCAACCAAAGAGTTTTTGAAGGGACAGAAGTGGAATGTTATGCAATGGCCAAGTCAATCACCTGACCTGAATCCCATTGAGCATGCATTTCACTTGCTGAAGACAAAACTGAAGGGAAAATGCCCCAAGAACAAGCAGGAACTGAAGACAGTTGCAGTAGAGGCCTGGCAGAGCATCACCAGGGATGAAACCCAGCGTCTGGTGATGTCTATGCGTTCCAGGCTTCAGGCTGTGATTGACTGCAAAGGATTTGCAACCAAGTATTAAGAAGGGAAAGTTTGATTTATGATTATTATTCTGTCCCATTACTTTTGGTCCCTTAACAAGTGGGGGCACATCTGCAAACTGCTGTAAGTCCTACACCGTTCACCTGAGTTGGATGTACATACCCTCAAAGCTGACAGTCTGCAGTTAAAGCGCATTGTGTTTGTTTCATTCCATCTCCATTGTGGTGGTGTATAGAGCCAAAGATGTTACAATTGTGTCCATGTCCCAATATTTCTGGACCCGACTATATATATATATCCGTGTTAATCCAGATGCCAAAATCCCCAGAGCATAGCAACGTGTAGTTTTACTTTTTTATGGGACGTTACATTTAAAAAGACAAGCTTTGCAGAGTGTACCCCCTCTCTCTTCTTCAGGTCTGGACGCTATACTGAACGAAATCATAGAATTGAACAATAAAGAGCCAAGCAGGGGGGGGGGGGGGGGTTAGGACGGGTGTCGTAGATACTAATCGCAGAATCGTGTGGTCAAGAAAGGTTTATTAAACATTCCTGACCATACAATTCCACGATTAGCATTTACGACACCCACCCTAGCCCCCCTCCCCTTCTGCTTGGCTCTTTATTGCTCATGTCATGGTATGTTTCTCTTGAAAAAAGGTCCTTTGGGACTGAATCGTCAGCAATGAAGTGTTTATTGTTTGAACAAGTCTCAGTGTTGCGGGATATCATGCATTGGTTATACTGGGGCAGCCCTTTTCCTGGCACCGGAGCAATACTTGTAACAGAAGGAGTGCGGAGATCGTGTTATAGATACACTATACAGGTGTTCACACCTGTATAGTGTATCTTTATAGAATTTGAGCTATATACACACACATATATATATAGGGACGTTTATAAATCTCTGGACGCGCCGCTGACCACTCGACTAGTTCCGGCACCGATACTCACGTTCGAGCCTTTGTCCGTCAGGTAACTTATCCCTTCTTCCGGCCCGATCGCCAACTCCACGGAGATAACCCAGCTGGACTTTGGTGGAGAACAGAACCAAAACCGAACATGGACGGGAACGAGTAAAAGAATGAAATCAGAGACACGTTAAACAGGAAGAGCAAAGGCAGAAACGCCGGTTACAGGGCACAAAGGGTGTAACGGTGATACGGCAAAGGTGTGAGTGGTGCATGTGCCATGCTCAAAAAGACCAGTAACCCGGGTACCACGCCACTGCCACGGGGCAATTATCGAGGCCGCTCCCAGAGACACTTTATTTTTGTACATAAATATCTGCAGCAATGACTGTCAAAGTACAAGGTGAGGGGGTGGTGCGAGCTGAGGAATGAGCATCTCTAGAAAAAAATAAAAAGTCTATAATAAAGCAGGAACTTAAAATACATATATTAACCAATCTGAAAGAACGTCGAATCTCACAGAAAAAAAAAAATCTTTATTAAGGGTAAAGCTGGCACATAAAAATAAAGGGACCCCTCCCCCCCCTCTATTTTCCAGATGCCTTTTTATTCTTGAAAAGCGCGTATCGCAATTCTGCACCTCAATGTAAGTCTATAGCGATTATGCACGAAGCGCCGGTACTGGAGCATCGACAAACACCGGCGTCTCACAAAACAAGAGTGACAGAGGAAGCTGCACCGTGAAGCCTCTCCTGCTGCTGCTTGATAAACACTGGCATTTACCGGTGCCACAGTAAGGGAGATTTCTGGGTGTCAATTGGAGACTCTTTTGAAGGCAGCTGATAGGTCCAGGGAGTCGACACGTGGGATATTTTATAACCTATCGATCGCTGGCGTTTCTTTTGGACGGGCTTTGAATTTGCAAATATGAGCCGCCGAATCGTCGCATTAAAACTGTGGAATTTTCCCAAATGACAGAAAGTTAGAAATTTAATAAAGACTCTGAGGCGAGTATTTCCCTCCACCCCTTCCCCCCTCGTTTGTGGACGGTGGGTTTTTTTGGGGGGTGGGAAATGAGTGATTCATGCTCTTGACCTATTGTCCATGGCATCGTCTCTCCACAGCCTCCTGACTTCTCTCCGGTTCATATGTTTGGTTCTTTGTCGAGTTTCATTGTTACTGGATGTTGAGCCGCATTCAAGAAAGAGGAACACGTTCCGGGTTGGAGACCAATTATAGAGAGGGGAGGGCGTTTCAGAGCAGAAGACCGTGGGGAGGGACGACGACTTTGTCAGTTTATTGAAACTTTTTTCTTTGCTGCGGTTACATGAAACGCAAGAAAGAAATGCAAATACTCGCCTCCGAGTCTTCATTAAAACTCGGACTTTCCGTCATACTTCGGAAAATTCAATTTTCTGCCAGTATCTGTAACCGTGGCAAACCCTGGTGCTTAGTGCATAACCCCCATGTCATTCCTGCACACGTTGGGCCAGCAAATTCTGCAATGTGATCCACGCACCGGGAAATTACCGAGGATATCCTCCCCAAAGACAAACAAAAAATATTTTTGACCCTGGGGGGCGCTGCAGCTGTTTACATGGGATCGTTTCCGTTACGCTGGAGGCTTCGTATTGTTAGTATATGGGAAGTGGACCTGTGCCTGCTCAGCTCAGCCTCAAAAAGACAGGTTTGCAAGTACGACAGAGGAGCCGAGCACATACAGGGTGGGCGAGTGTTTCATATGTTAGGCTTGTTTCGTTTTAAGAAGAGGTGGGGGGTCCCGGGTGAACCTGCTTTATTTCCAGGGATCTGGAATGTTGAGAAACGATACGTCTTTACTCCAGGACTGTATAAACACTTACTCCAAGTGCGCATTTAAAGCATTCCTTGTCGAATCTGTAAACGGGGGAAAGGATCTCGAAGAATTTCAGGATACTTTCCTCCCTGTTCAGGTTGGCGAACTGGCGGAAGGTCTGCTGGATCAGCTTCCTCAACGTTTTGGCCTAAAAATAATAAAAATATATATATATATTTGATCAGAAGACAGGAAACACAGCGGCAGCAGAGATATTCACCCGCTCCTCTCTCCAAGGGATCAGCAGGATAATAATCTATAAAGGACGCTTAGTGCTACATTGCCTGCCCCCCCCCCCCACCAGGAGGGAACATTAACGCTTCCTGTGCCGGAGAGTATGAAGGAGGGACTTTACCGCACCGTTATTTCACAGCTCTGATACAGCAGAGTAACCCCAGGATGTGACACGGGTGCGATAACATCGTGGATGCGTCAGGGCATTGCAGGACGTCTACCTGCAAAACCCTCAATTTCCTAAAAATGTGGATTAAAAAATAAAAAGGTAAAGAAAAAAAAGGATTTTGCACGAGTTACCTTCACAGAATCCAGCAAACTCTTTGGAAAAAACCTCTTCAGGCCCACGTCTTTCCTAAAAAACAATAATAATCAGGATCAGCGGCTTTATATAAATATAACGAGTCCCTGCAATAAAGCCCAGTGATACAGAAGGTGCGCGGGGCCCGTATCACCCCGCAGGGACCGTCACCAATAATACAGAGGGTGCGCGGGGCCCGTATCACCCCGCAGGGACCGTCACCAATAATACAGAGGGTGCGCGGGGCCCGTATCACCCCGCAGGGACCGTCACCAATAATACAGAGGGTGCGCGGGGCCCGTATCACCCCGCAGGGACTGTCACCAATAATACAGAGGGTGCGCGGGGCCCGTATCACCCCGCAGGGACCGTCACCAATAATACAGAGGGTGCGCGGGGCCCGTATCACCCCGCAGGGACCGTCACCAATAATACAGAGGGTGCGCGGGGCCCGTATCACCCCGCAGGGACCGTCACCAATAATACAGAGTGTGAGCGGGGCCCGTATCACCCCGCAGGGACCGTCACTAATAATACAGAGGGTGCGCGGGGCCCGTATCACCCCGCAGGGACCGTCACTAATAATACAGAGGGTGCGCGGGGCCCGTATCACCCCACAGGGACCGTCACCAATAATACAGAGGGTGCGCGGGGCCCGTATCACCCCGCAGGGACCGTCACCAATAATACAGAGTGTGAGCGGGGCCCGTATCACCCCGCAGGGACCGTCACTAATAATACAGAGGGTGCGCAGGGCCCGTATCACCCCGCAGGGACCGTCACCAATAATACAGAGGGTGCGCGGGGCCCGTATCACCCCACAGGGACCGTCACCAATAATACAGAGGTGCGCGGGGCCCGTATCACCCCACAGGGACCGTCACTAATACAGAGGGTGCGCGGGGCCCGTATCACCCCACAGGGACTGTCACCAATAATACAGAGGGTGCGCGGGGCCCGTATCACCCCGCAGGGACCGTCACCAATAATACAGAGGGTGCGCGGGGCCCGTATCACCCCACAGGGACCGTCACTAATAATACAGAGGGTGCGCGGGGCCCGTATCACCCCACAGGGACTGTCACCAATAATACAGAGGGTGCGCGGGGCCCGTATCGCCCCGCAGGGACCGTCACTAATAATACAGAGGGTGCACGGGGTGTCTGAGGCTCCAAAGAACAAATCCTTCTTCGTGTTGTCAAACGAGATAAAGCCGCCGCACATTGACAGGACGGCAGCGCATTATTATTATTATCTTATAAAATCTCTGCATCTCTCCATGTCGGACGTGCGCTCTCGGCAATCCAAACCGTGTTGCAGCAGGGGTCTGGAAGAGTTAATAATTCAGACTCCTCATCCCAGTGTGACCTTCATGTTTGACAACCCGATGATCTAAGAGATGCGCCCTCCCCGGGCACCGTCTGGCCTACAGGGGCCACAACTAAAGTAATTTACATTGCTGATGTCAGACTGGGTAAGCGAGCGAATGCGCGGTCTGGCAGCTCGCGATGCACGCAGAGCTCGCCCGCCATGCACTCCAGCGCGCGGGGCTCGCCCGCCATGCACTCCAGCGCACGGGGCTCGCCCGCCATGCACATGCACTCCAGCGCGCGGGGCACTCCAGCTGTAACAGGTTAATCTGTATATTTGTGTTTTGTTTTTAATATCTTGCATTTTATTACTTTGTATTTCTGTAACATTTCAATGTTTCTTGTTCTTGATCCCAGGATAAACTGAACGCAAGAGAAATCTCAATGTATCCTTCCTGGGGAAATCCTTTATAAATAATTGAGTTATTGTGTGCTGGGGGCAGTCAGGCCCCCCCTGGTTGTCACCGCTCTTAACACACACTCGATCCCCAAGTAGCCATGAAAACCTTACTTTAACGAGACTGTCACGTTTAAGCAGAATGAATATCTGAGTCGCTTGGGGAGAGGGGATCGGTCACGGCGGGGGCACCGGAACAATACTCACTCCAAAACCTCGTAGTTGGATTTCTTTTCCAGCGCGTTCCCTCGCATTTCGCCGTACGACCTCCTGCAAACACAAACGTTTTTAAACGAATGAGATACATGTAGATACAGCACAAACACATCCTGTACGGACCTGTGGACGTAGCGAAGCCATTACTCCACCGATCCCAGCGCCCTCTTGGTTCACTACAACGTGCCGGGCTTTAAACTTACCGGATCTCAAGGCATCCCAGCTTCAACGCTATCTCCTGGTCCACCTGGTCGGCGATTTCTGACATGTAGTCGTTTTTTACCTGGAAGATAAATAATAAAATCTTAGTAAAAATGTTTTCGAACATAAATCTATATATTCTCATATCTCAATCACAGCGACGAAACAGGCTTAAACACGTAAGCAACAGATCCTATTTTGTGACCAATTCCCCATCATTTGGCTAAAAATCTAGAAATAAAAAAAAAAATCACCACATTCTTCTCTCTGTGTGATTATATAGAATAATAAAACCCAGGCTGCGGAGACGTCGGACACACAGCGAGAAGCATCACCGAGCCAAACACCGCGCAGACACATCGTGTAGGACACCCTGACAATGTATATACATACACAGGTTACAGCGCCCTGACAATGTATGTACATACACAGGTTACAGCGCCCTGACAATGTATGTACATACACAGGTTACAGGCCCAGGGCACCGATAATGTATTGGGCATACACAGATTAAAGGACCTGCTCTATGACAAAGTATTAACATACACAGGTTACAGGGCCTGCGCCCTGATAATGTATGGGCATACAGGTTACAGGGCCTTCTCTAAAAGTCTTGCTGACTGCCTCAATGAATATTTTTGTTCAGTCTTTGCAGAAGAAAAGGAAGGAAAGGGACCTCAGTTAGGAGGAAACACTAAAGAGACATTTACATATGAGTTTACAGAGGAGGAAGTTCTACAGCAGCTGTCTAAAGTAAAAGACAAATAAGTCAATGGAGCCTGATGGGATCCACCCCAAGTTATTAAATAATAGCAAAACCGTTAACGGGAGTCGTCCCAGAAGACTGGAAATTAACAAATGTTGTGCCCATTTACAAGAAGGGTAGTAGGGAGGAATCGGGGAACTATAGGCCAGTTAGTCTTACGTCAGTAGTGGGGAAATTAATGGAAACCATGTTAAAAGGAAAGGATTGTTGAACATCTAAAAACACATAGATTACAGGATCAGAAACAACATGGGTTTACCTCAGGGGGATCATGCCAAACTAATCTTATTGATTTTTTTGATTGGGTAACAAAAATAATAGACACAGGTGGTGCAGTAGACATTGCTTATTTAGATTTCAGTAAGGCTTTTGATACTGTTCCGCATAGAAGGCTTATCAATAAATTGCAATCTTTGAGCTTGGATTCCAATATTGTTGAATGGATTAGGCAGTGGCTGAGTGACAGGCAACAGAGGGTTGTGGTAAATGGAGTTTATTCGGGTCAAGGTCTTGTTACCAGTGGGGTACCTCAGGGGTCAGTACTTGGACCCATTCTCTTTAATATTTTTATTAGGGATATTGCAGAAGGTATTAATGGAAAAGTATGTCTTTTTGCTGATGACACAAAGATTTGCAACAGGGTTGACGTTCCTGGAGGGATCAGCCAAATGACAAATGATTTAGGTAAACTAAAAAAATGGTGGGAGTTGTGACAATTGAGTTTTAATGTGGATAAGTGCAAGATAATGCACCTGGGACGTAAAAACCCAAGGGCTGAATATAGAATATTTGATACATCTGAGGGTTGGGATTTAGGGGTTATTATTTCAGAGGATCTAAGGGTAAGTAGTCAATGTAATAGAGCAGCAGGAAATGCTGGCAGAATGCTTGGTTGTGTAGGGAGAGGTATTAGCAGTAGGAAAAGGGAAGTGCTCACTCATGCCACTGTACAGAGCACTGGTGAGACCTCACTTGGAGTACTGTGTGCAGTACTGGAGACCGTATCTCCAGAAGGATATAGACATCTTGGAGAGAGTTCAGAGAAGGGCTACTAAAATGGTGTACGGCTTGAAGGAGAAAAGTTACCAGGAAAGGGTTAATGATCTTAACATGTACAGCTTGGAAAAAAGACGAGACAGAGGAGATATGATAGAAACATTTAAATACGTAAAGGGAATCCACAAGGTAGAGGAAGGGAGTATATTTAAAAGGAAACAAAGTAGCAAAACAAGAGGACATAGTCTTAGATTAGAGGGGCAAAGGTTTAAAAGTAACATCAGGAAGCATTATTTTACTGAGAGGGTGGTGGATACATGGAACAGCCTCCAGTGGAAGTGGTTGAGGCCAAAACAGTGATTGAATTTAAGCAAGCATGGGATAGGCATAAGGCTATCCTAAACAAAAGATAAATCCAGGTAAAGTATCCATGTAATTGGGCAGACTAGATGGCAGATAAGAACCTTTCGGCCCGATATTTTTCTATGTTTCTATGCTCTATGATAAAGTATTAACATACACAGGTTACAGGGCCTGCTGATAATATATAGACACAGGAGCAGTGCGCGGTAAAATGTATTGATTAAAAGGTTAATTTGGTGAAATCCCCCTTTGTGAGGACGATCTTGTTCCATCAGCATTTGGCCTTTCTCCAGAATGACAGCACGCACACACGCAGCCCTGATCTCTGGGGGATTTGCGCTCTCTGTATAAAGCTTTTGTCGATATCCGGCTCGGTGCGTCCGTGGAATTGCTCTGCCAATAGGAAATCCTCTGGAGAGCGCGTTTACATCCCGTATCCGGAGGCGCAAGCCCAGCCCTTCCATTAGCTGGAGATTCATCGATTAATAACCTGCCGGGAGATTCACGTCAGCAAAAGCTCCGAGAAAGAGGAGAAGGTGTGAAACATTTCCGCACGCCGGCATCTACCGAGCAGAGGCAGCAGAGGCGGTGTGTAATCCTGCGGGAGACGCACTGCGCCGTTACAGTATCACGACAGGACAAAAACCTCTACACCCTGTGTGATACAATAACACCTACACAACATTCATTACAATGGACAGCGACAAACAAACGCACCACGGGCAGGCCACGTCCGACACAACAAAACAGCGCAACAGGCGACCGCACAAAAATGTAAAAACAGCCATTACAAGAAAAAAAAGGTTCTGTAATAATTCCTTTACTACCGTGACTGCGTATATACGCAATAAGCAGGAGACGACACAGCAGCCTGAGATCCGGAGCCAAGTTGTATCGCTGCAATAAACAAATTTCATTTGCATAGGACTCCAGAACATGCCACTAACGTTTTAGCAGCGTGGGCACGAAGCCCGAGGAGCCAACACTTCATTACCAGCTGGGAATGTGTCTCAATGACATCTCCCCAGCTGATCCTGCACAGAGACCTGAACTGCACTAACTCCTTCTGGCCAGCAGGTGGAGACATCTCCCCAGCTGATCCTGCACGGAGACAAACCTGCAGTAACTCCTTCTGGCCAGCAGGTGGAGACATCTGGCCAGCAGGTGGAGACATCTGGCCAGCAGGTGGAGACATCTGGCCAGCAGGTGGAGACATCTCCACAGCTGATCCTGCACGGAGACCTGACCTGCAGTAACTCCTTCTGGCCAGCAGGTGGAGACATCTGGCCAGCAGGTGGAGACATCTGGCCAGCAGGTGGAGACATCTGGCCAGCAGGTGGAGACATCTCCACAGCTGATCCTGCACGGAGACCTACTGCAGTAACTCCTTCTGGCCAGCAGGTGGAGACATCTCCCCAGTTGATCCTGCACGGAGACCTGACCTGCAGTAACTCCTTCTGGCCAGCAGGTGGAGACATCTCCCCAGCTGATCCTGCACGGAGACCTGACCTGCAGTAACTCCTTCTGGCCAGCAGGTGGAGACATCTCCCCAGTTGATCCTGCACGGAGACCTGACCTGCAGTAACTCCTTCTGGCCAGCAGGTGGAGACATCTCCCCAGCTGATCCTGCACGGAGACCTGACCTGCAGTAACTCCTTCTGGCCAACAGGTGGAGACATCTCCCCAGCTGATCCTGCACAGAGACTGAACTGCACTAACTCCTTTGGGCCACAGATGGCGACACCTCCCTGACAAATGGGTTATTACAGTAAGGAATACATTGGGAATATTCCCAGATATTTCTCACTGTGTAATTAAAAATACAACACGCTGGTTCCGGACAGTGTTTTTTGTAAAAAAAATAAAAAATGAATCACATGGTGTGAAAGGGTTAAGAGCCAACATATCCTACAGTGCACATATGATCGTGTCTTCCGTATTGGAAATGCTCGAGAGCAGAAGAGTTTTGGTTTTGGTATTTTGGAATATTTGCATATTGTAATGAGCAATCTCAGGGATGGAGTCTAATCACGACCTTCATTAAGGATTCATACACACCTTATACACAGCCTGAGGGGCATTTGATATTTTACACAGTATTTTTTTATTTATTTTGCCCCATTACAGGAGGGGGGGGGGGGTTAGTCTCTTTGATCCCAAAAGTGAATAAAAAAAAAAAAAAAAAAAAAAAAGAGTACGATTTTGGAACATTTTGGAATTCTGGGTAAGGGATACTCAGTGTATTCACACGCAGACTATCCGGGTTATTCAAAGAGAATCGAAAAGTCACCGCACGTTCGGTGACTTCTCGTTCAATTCGGCACGATTTGGCGATCCATTTCGGCGACCCTGCGGTGTATTCAGCAAACACCACAGGGCCGTCGTAATGCAGGGAAAAGCCTCCGCAAAGCCGACGAACACTCACCGCAAACCCTGGCGAAGGCACACCGAAACCCGCAAAAACATCTGGTTTAACCCCGCCGAATACACTGGAGAAACCTGAGCAGCCGCTGATCACAGCGCAGAGCAGCCGCCGGAAAAACCCGACACCGCAGATGAATGGAGTGAAAAAAAACAAAACAGTATGCCCGAATGTTTGAAAAGTGAAACGCTGTTTGCAAAGAAACCACTGAGCGAAAATGTCTGAAATTTACATATAAAATCCAATGAATGATAATAAAAAGGCTGTTACAGGAAAAAAAAGAAAAAAAACCATTTAATAAAGAAAATTTCGCAAAAAAATCCCAAAAAATGCACAAAAGATCCTAAAAAAAATCTAGAAATAAAGAGACTCTTTACTGCAGAATATTATAATAAATGGTTTATTAGATATTGAATTAAAACAGGAATATTTTTAACATTGAAGTCTATGGGATTCGCCTGAATAAACCTGCCGAATGAAAACACCGAACAGCAGGGCAATTCGGCAACTTTTCACTGCTGGTTTGTGTTCTCTGAATAGACGAAGCATTGCTTCTCTATGGGGATTTCACTGCCCTCGAACAGGCACCGAACAGGCACCGTATGTGCAGGCAATTCGCCAGGATTTGGCTAACTGTCTGCTCTCTGAATAGCCGAATGGCCAGGAAAGTTAACTGTACCCTGAATTTCACTGTTCGGTTCCCTTTTGGCCACAATTCAGATCTCTTTGAATAACCCCTTATAGTAACACAATCCTTCAAATGACGGAGAGTTAAACGTCTGCAAAATGCACAGAGGGGTTAAACCTGAGACGGGAGGAATCAGGCGGGATTTTTTCACGTATTCGCCTGTAATTGTGGTCATTATCCATGTGGGTATTTCTGTGCCAAGGGGCAGGGTTGGAGCTCTGTGCCCCGCAATGGAGTAACACCAGGCTAATAGGTTTATTTATTTTCTGGGTTAATCTGTATATCTGTGTTTTGTTTTTAATATTTTGCATTTTATTACTTTGTGTTTCTGTAACAATTCAATGTTCTTGAACCCAGGAAATACTGAAAACCAGAGAAATCTCAATGTATCTTTCCTGCTAAAATGCTTTATAAATAAATACGCAACGTAAACATGCAGGTGTGTTATGATGCAAAGGCGTTCAGTTTATTATTTATTTTTATGAGGTTTTACCACATTCCCGTTGTAGGGTGAGGAGGATTTTGCCTGGCCGGTACAAGATGTTTACAGACCATGTGACCCGGCAGAGCTATTTAATCTGGCGTTGCCATCGTATTTTTTTATAGTCAACGATATGAATATTCTAGAGCAGCAACCAAAGAATAAAAATAAAATACGGTGTAAATAAGGTTTTTTTCAATGAAAAGCTATGCAGGAGGGCACGTGAGCTAACAATCTATTAACTACTGGGAATACATGAAAGGAGAACACACAGACATGCAGTCAGAGCGTCATGCTGCCCTGTAACCTGCATCACGAAGATTGAAACAATGTAACAAAAGCAACAACAACAAAAAAAACCCCTCAAAGACACGCAAACCTCAAAGGCGCGTCTTGCAGGGATAGAGTGCGCACAGTGAGTAGCGGTGCATGGGTTAAACCACAACTGAGAGGAGGTGTTCAGACCTTTCAGGCCTCCTGGGAGGAGCCCAGCTGTAAAGTAGGGTTAACCAGCCATCTGCCATCATCCACCCAAACTCACCCTCAGCCAAGGTCAGGCACTTTGTCTCAGGGCAGTTACATGTTTTGGTAAATCCTCCCCTCGTGCGCTGAATACAGGCGTTTGAGCGTAAACGTCACGAAGATGGAAACAATGTGTTTTATAGCACAGTGACCAAAATGATACCCAAAGCCGGACAAGAGCCCAGATGTCAGGGTTCCTGCTCGGCTTCACCCAACTCCATGGCCAAGGGGAAACCAAACTATACTGAACACAGCCAGCAGCCAGCCAACACAACCCGCCAAATCCCAGCCAGCAGCCAGCCAACACAGCCCGCCAAATCCCAGCCAGCAGCCAGCCAACACAGCCCGCCAAATCCCAGCCAGCAGCCAGCCAACACACCCGCCAAATCCCAGCCAGCAGCCAGCCAACACAACCCGCCAAATCCCAGCCAGCAGCCAGCCAACACAGCCCGCCAAATCCCAGCCAGCAGCCAGCCAACACAGCCCGCCAAATCCCAGCCAGCAGCCAACACAACCCGCCAAATCCCAGCCAGCAGCCAGCCAACACAACCCGCCAAATCGCAGCCAGCCAGCATAACCCGCCAAATCCCAGCAGCCAGCCAACACAGCCGCCAAATCCCAGCAGCCAGCCAACACAGCCCGCCAAATCCAGCCAGCAGCCAACACAACCGCCAAATCCCAGCCAGCAGCCAGCCAACACAACCCGCCAAATCCCAGCCGCCAGCCAACACAACCCGCCAAATCCCAGCCAGCAGCCAACACAACCCGCCAGCACAACCCGCCAAATCCCAGCAGCAGCCAACACAACCCGCCAAATCCCAGCCAGCAGCCAACACAACCCGCCAAATCCCAGCCAGCAGCCAACACAACCCGCCAAATCCCAGCCAGCAGCCAGCAGCCAACACAAGCCCGCCAAATCCCAGCCAGCAGCCAACACAACCCGCCAAATCCCAGCCAGCAGCCAACACAACCCGCCAAATCCCAGCCAGCAGCCAACACAACCCGCCAAATCCAGCCAGCAGCCAGCCAACACAGCCGCCAAATCCCAGCCAGCCAACACAACCGCCAAATCCCAGCCAGCAGCCAACACAACCCGCCAAATCCCAGCCAGCAGCCAACACAACCCGCCAAATCCCAGCCAGCAGCCAACACAACCCGCCAAATCCCAGCCAGCAGCCAACACAACCCGCCAAATCCCAGCCAGCAGCCAACACAACCCGCCAAATCCCAGCCAGCAGCCAACACAACCCGCCAAATCCCAGCCAGCAGCCAACACAACCCGCCAAATCCCAGCCAGCAGCCAACACAACCCGCCAAATCCCAGCCAGCAGCCAACACAACCCGCCAAATCCCAGCCAGCAGCCAACACAACCCGCCAAATCCCAGCCAGCAGCCAACACAACCCGCCAAATCCCAGCCAGCAGCCAACACAACCCGCCAAATCCCAGCCAGCAGCCAACACAACCCGCCAAATCCCAGCCAGCAGCCAACACAACCCGCCAAATCCCAGCCAGCAGCCAACACAACCCGCCAAATCCCAGCCAGCAGCCAACACAACCCGCCAAATCCCAGCTAGCAGCCAACATAACCCGCCAAATCCCAGCCAGCAGCCAACACAACCCGCCAAATCCCAGCCAGCAGCCAGCCAACACAGCCCGCCAAATCCCAGCCAGTCAACACAACCCGCCAAATCCCAGCCAGCAGCCAACACAACCCGCCAAATCCCAGTCAGCAGCCAGCCAACACAACCCGCCAAATCGCAGCCAGCCAGCATAACCCGCCAAATCCCAGCCGGCCAACACAACCCGCCAAACCCCAGCCAGCCAGCCAACACAACCCGCCAAATCCCAGCCAGCCAGCACAACCCGCCAAATCCCAGCCGGCCAACACAACCCGCCAAACCCCAGCCAGCAGCCAGCCAACACAACCAGCCAAATCCCAGCCAGCAGCCAGCCAACACAACCCGCCAAATCCCAGTCAGCAGCCAGCCAACACAACCCGCCAAATCCCAGCCAGCCAACACAACCCGCCAAATCCCAGCCAG
Organism: Leptobrachium leishanense; assembly: GCA_009667805.1. Taxonomy (NCBI): domain Eukaryota; kingdom Metazoa; phylum Chordata; class Amphibia; order Anura; family Megophryidae; genus Leptobrachium; species Leptobrachium leishanense. The sequence goes on along the minus strand of CM019067.1, from coordinate 43,595,086 downwards.
CAGCCAGCCAACACAACCCGCCAAATCCCAGCCAGCCAACACAACCCGCCAAATCCCAGTCAGCAGCCAACACAACCAACACAACCCGCAAAATTCCAGCCGGCCAACACAACCCGCAAAATCCCAGCCAGGAGCCGGCCAACACAACCCGTAAAATCCCAGCCAGGAGCGGCCAACACAACCCGTAAAATCCCAGCCAGGAGCCGGCCAACACAACCCGCCAAATGCCAGCCAGGAGCCGGCCAACACAACCCGCAAAATCCCAGCCAGGAGGCGGCTAACACTAGCTGCAAAACTGTTACTGCCCCCACTGGGAGGCTATTCCACGTATCTACTACCCTTTCTATATCACTGTTACGTGGAACAGCCTCCCAGTGGGAGCAGTAAAAGTGATATAGAAAGGGTAGTAGATACAAGGAATAGCCTCCCAGTGGGGGCAGTATCTACTACCCTTTCTATATCACTGTTACTGCCCCCACTGGGAGGATATTCCATGTATACACCACGTAGGACAGATAAGGTGTACACACGCGCAGTCAGTACCTCTTTGCTATTGAGGAATCACTTGTGGATGAAATGAAGGACAGAATTAATTCAGCATTTGCTGCAATAATGAAAACACAGTATCAGGAAACACATTTATAACGGCCGGAGCGAAGTATCAGCGCGGGGAACTCGCCATGAATAATGCAGCAACCGGGAGAAGACACGCCAAGCGCCAAACCATGAAATATGTATAGCGTGTGCGAGGATGCGGGGAGAAAGCCTGCAGCGAGGAATGAGCAGAGGGCGAGAAACCAGCAACCCCCCCCAAACTGTATGTACACCCCCCCCCACATGTCCTCTGCCGAATCCCCGCATAGTCTAAGAAAGTGGCAAAGATAACACACACACACACCTGGAGAAGCTGTGGGAATCCAGAGTGCAAGTGGTTAAATAATGGCAGGGAGCAATCATTACCTTTTATTATTACTATGTATCGCAAATCTGATAAAGCCGTATCACTGTATCCCGCCATACACAGATTATAGCAGTGTATGAGTGAGCTGCGCTCCTGTCACTGCATCCCGCCATACACAGATTATAGCAGTGTATGAGTGAGCTGCGCTCCTGTCACTGCATCCCGCCATACAGATTATAGCAGTGTATGAGTAAACTGCGCTCCTGTCACTGCATCCCGTCATACAGGTTATAGCAGTGTATGAGTGAGCTGCACTCCTGTCACTGCATCCCAACATACAGATTATAGCAGTGTATGAGTAAACTGCGTTCCTGTCACTGCATCCCGTCATACAGATTATAGCAGTGTATGAGTAAACTGCGTTCCTGTCACTGCATCCCGTCATACAGATTATAGCAGTGTATGAGTGAGCTGCGCTCCTGTCACTGCATCCCGACAGATTATAGCAGTATATGAGTGAGCTGCGCTCCTGTCACTGCATCGCGCCATACAGATTATAGCAGTGTATGAGTGAGCTGCGCTCCTGTCACTGCAGTCATACAGATTATAGCAGTGTATGAGTGAGCTGCACTCCTGTCACTGCATCCCAACATACAGATTATAGCAGTATATGAGCGAGCTGCGCTCCTGTCACTTTATCCCGCCATACACAGATTATAGCAGTGTATGAATGAGCTGCGCTCCTGTCACTGTATCCCGTCATACAGATTATAGCAGTGTATGAGTGAGCTGCGCTCCTGTCACTGCATCCCAACATACAGATTATAACAGTGTATGAGTGAGCTGCGCTCCTGTCACTGCATCCCGCCATACAGATTATAGCAGTGTATGAGTGAGCTGCGCTCCTGTCACTGCATCCCAACATAGATTATAGCAGTATATGAGTGAGCTGCGCTCCTGTCACTGCATCCAGTCACAGATTATAGCAGTGTATGAGTGAGCTGCGCTCGTCACTGCATCCCGCCATACACAGATTATAGCAGTGTATGAGTGAGCTGCGCTCCTGTCACTGCATCCCGCCATACACAGATTATAGCAGTGTATGAGTGAGCTGCGCTCCTGTCACTGCATCCAGTCACAGATTATAGCAGTGTATGAGTGAGCTGCACTCCTGTCACGGCATCCCGCCATACAGATTATAGCAGTGTATGAGTGAGCTGCGCTCCTGTCACTGCATCCCAACATACAGATTATAACAGTGTATGAGTGAGCTGAGCTCCTGTCACTGCATCCCAACATAGATTATAGCAGTATATGAGTGAGCTGCGCTCCTGTCACTGCATCCAGTCACAGATTATAGCAGTGTATGAGTGAGCTGCGCTCCTGTCACTGCATCCCGCCATACACAGATTATAGCAGTGTATGAGTGAGCTGCGCTCCTGTCACTGCATCCCGCCATACACAGATTATAGCAGTGTATTAGTGAGCTGCGCTCCTGTCACTGCATCCCAACATAGATTATAGCAGTATATGAGTGAGCTGCGCTCCTGTCACTGCATCCAGTCACAGATTATAGCAGTGTATGAGTGAGCTGCGCTCCTGTCACTGCATCCCGTCATACAGATTAGAGCAGTGTATGAGTGAGCTGCGCTCCTGTCACTGCATTCCAACATAGATTATAGCAGTATATGAGTGAGCTGCGCTCCTGTCACTGCATCGCGCCATACACAGATTATAGCAGTGTATGAGTGAGCTGCGCTCCTGTCATTAGGTGACGCTGCGGCTATCGGGAGAGAAGAAAATAGAATCTTTATACAGTAACACTGTGAAGCCTCCAGCATAAAGTGAAAAATAACCTGCGGAGCCGCGTCTATGCGCTCAGCTCAGCTCAGCCTCAAAAAGACAGGTTTGCGACCCCTACAGAGCAGCAAGAGGAGCCGAGCACATACAGCAATAAAAGGAATAAAGCAAACCCGCGTGTCGCGCAATCTGCAGAGCATCGAGGAGTCAAAACTATACATTTTCTCACAAAAATTTCAAGTTTTAACAAAAAAAAGGGCAAACCCGTCGGAAGAAATATAACCCGTCCTAGATTGTAAGCTCTTGAGCAGCGTCCATCTTTCCTAGGTTTCTCCGTGTGTGACAAAAAAAAAACTAACATTTTATGTTTGTTTCGTTCCCTCCATTGTGCAGCGCTGCAGACTATGTTGGTGCTTAAAAAGATAGATAAATAGCAGTAATTCTTTATGCTGATGCGGGGGAGAGGTTTTACCCAGTGAGGGCTTTGCAGAAACAGGAGGTGACTTGCACATAGAATTGGCCAGGATTTCTGCTTTTGCAGCATTTTTCGGCCGTGTTTCCGGCTCTCGCCTCCCGTTTCGCTGAGTTACAGCTCAGTAGATGAATTGCACCTTCTCCGGCGCGCGGTGCGGCGTCCCACAAGACGCATTAAATTCATGCAGTCCATCCTGATAAAAGGCTCGTAAACACAGAAACGCGCGCAGCCCGCAGACAGCATTAATCACCAGCAATACCTTTAATGTACACATCTATAATCTGACAATAAAACACGACAAGGTCACCGTACAAACACTTCCACCGCCATCACGGCGACACAGAGGCGGGACGCCGAAGCCACCCGAGAATCAAGTGTCATCCGGAAACATTAAATGGACATTACCCCAACACAATGACATGCTACCACGGATACGGCATAACGTGAGGGCGTGAAAGAGCGTATGTGTATAACCCGACCCCTCCCCCGAACCACACAGATATAACCCGACCCCTCCCCGAACCACACAGATATAACCCGACCCCTCCCTGACACAAATCACAGATATAACCCGACCACAGGAGACGTACCTGTTGGTAGAAGAAATTCAGGGTGGGTTTGTCCTCCGTGAACTGATTTAAGAAGCCTTTGGTCATGTATCGGATTCTCAGCTCATACCTGGAACAAGAGATAATTCAGTATAAACAAAGCAATAACTTGTTGAAAATAGGGAACGTGGGGGGGAGGGGAGAGAGAGATTCTACAGCTCTGTTATACACAGCACAACCCAGATATACAGTTGAGTTCAAAATTATTCAACCCCCAATGCTGTAAAGGGTTTTAGGGAATTTAGTGACATTTGTAATTGTATTCAGAATGAAATCCTACAAGGACTTTTTAAAGAACCATATGCAACTAAAATGACATCAATTGGTTTTGTAATACAGTAGTAAATGTTTCTTTTGTGAATTCTTCATTGACACAATTATTCAACCCCTTAAAGACTACCACTCTGAAGAACAGAGGTTCATTCAAGTGTTTTCAATCAGGTATTGAAAACACCTGTGGATGTCACGGAGCAGCAATAAAGCATAATAAGCACCAATTAGGCAGCTTTAAAATGACTGTGATACTCAGCTCCTTCTAGACATTTACTGGTGTGGTTACAAACATGGTGAAGTCAAGAGAATGGTCCAGGAAGACAAGAGAAGAGGTGATTACTCTTCACAGGAAGGGCAATGGCTATAAGAAGATTGCAAAGATGTTAAACATACCAAGAGAGACCATAGGAAGCATCATTCGCAAATTCAAGGCAAAGGGCACTGTTGAAACGCTACCTGGTCGTGGCAGAAAGAAGATGCTGACTTCGACTGCTGTGCGCTACCTGAAGCGTAGAGTGGAGAAAAGTCCCCGTGTGACTGCTGAGGAACTGAGAAAAGATTTGTCAGATGTGGGTACTGAAGTTTCAGCTCAGACAATACGGCGCACACTGCGTAATGAAGGCCTCCATGCCAGAACTCCCAGGCGCACCCCCTTGCTGTCTCCAAAGAATAAGAAGAGTCGACTGCAGTATGCCAAAAGTCATGTGGACAAACCACAGAAGTTTTGGGATAGTGTTCTGTGGACTGATGAAACAAAATTAGAACTGTTTGGGCCCATGGATCAACGCTATGTTTGGAGGAGGAAGAACAAGGCCTATGAAGAAAAGAACACCTTGCCTACTGTGAAGCATGGCGGGGGTCAATCATGCTTTGGGGCTGTTTTGCTTCTGCAGGTACAGGGAAGCTTCAGCGTGTGCAAGGTACCATGAATTCTCTTCAGTACCAGGAGATATTGGATGACAATGTGATGCAGTCCGTCACAAACCTGAGGCTTGGGAGACGTTGGACCTTTCAACAGGACAATGATCCCAAGCATACCTCCAAGTCCACTAGAGCATGGTTGCAGATTAAAGGCTGGAACATTTTGGAGTGGCCATCGCAGTCACCTGACTTAAAGAAAGCAGTTGCAGTGCGCAAGCCTAAGAATGTGACTGAACTGGAGGCTTTTGCCCATGACGAATGGGCGAAGATACCCGTAGATCGCTGCAAGACACTTGTGTCAAGCTATGCTTCACGTTTAAAAGCTGTTATAACTGTAAAAGGATGTTGTACTAAGTACTAAGATTGAATGTCACTTGGGGGTTGAATAAAACTGATAATGATGTGAGCACAGAAAAGACATTTGTGGTTATTTCATTATAAATGTTATGTTATATTTGTCTGACCTACACGTGCCTCTTTGATTTAATTGTAAGCAAGATGACTGAATGATCAAAATCAATGTCAAACTGGCCAAAACACTCAATTTCAGTGGGGGTTGAATAATTTTGAACACAAATGTATAGAGGGACCCAGTGGCGGAAGTAGCAGGGTCGCAGCGGTCGCCCTGGGCCCTGGAATTCCGCCACAGGAGGGGGGCCCAGCGCCGCCCTACAGATTCTGGCAATCAGCGACGGAAACTGGGAGCAGCGCCGCCGGCCGTTCCTATCCCTACGAGCAGCCGTTGGCTTGCAGCTTGGCCGCTCGCGTGGGAACCACCTGACCAGCGCACAAGATCCTCTCACGAGAACTCTGCTGCGCTGGTCAGGTGGTTCCCGGCAAGCGGCCAAGCTGCATGCTGCCAGCAGCCGCTCGCGTCTAGGGAGAAGAACGCCGGCGGAGCAGCAGAGGTGAGAGCTGGGGGCAATATCTATCCATGTGAGCTGGGGGGCAATATATATCCATGTGAGATGGGGGGGGCAATATAGATCCATGTGAGCTGGGGGCAATATATATCCATGTGAGATGGGGGGGCAATATAGATCCATGTGAGCTGGGGGGGGCAATACTATTTTTTTATATTGCAGGACAAATAAAAAAAGTTAAAATATAGATTTTTTTGGGGGCGGGCCCCCCCTCCATGAATTCTTGCACCGGGGCCCTAAGGTTTCTAGTTACGCCACTGGAGGGACCCCTACAAAGAACAACAAACAGGAGAGGGGGAGAATAGGTACGGGCCCCGTTACATTGAATCGCAATGATACAGGATGGGGCGAGTCATTGTCACCCAGACGCCAGGGACGGGCAATCCATCCACTGCCAACAGTGGGCCATCCCATTACTTTAACCCTTTAAATGTCAGAAGAATCGGAGGGCAAACACTGCATTTCTTCATTTTTAAACGCCAAAAAAAGCCCAATCTTCCATGTACAACAAGACGACGGCCGTACCGTATCATTAACCCCTTTATTACCAGGAGCAGAAAATCATGACAAACAAAAACCTAACAGACAGAGCTATGTGGAGCGTATGGAGAGCGTGGCTGGATTGTGAGAGTTGTAGTTGAAACACAATCCCTCATTGGATTAAGTAGCAGGTGGCGACGGCACAAAGTGGTAATTTAGAGCGATCCCGGCATCTGGGTCACACGGACATTACACGGAAGATAAAACCCCTGCACGCCGAGCTTCATCTCCCGATGGCGTCCTGGAAACATGGGATTACAGCGATACAAAGTGACGCTCTGTATTATACGTCGAGCGCCCAGGAAAAGACAAAGCACTCTTATCAAAACTAGAAATATATATTATATCCTTAAGCTGTAGGTCTGCACTCAATTGCCCATCTATGTAACCAAATTCAAAAAGCTTACAACCCGGCGCCGTGTCCCCGTTATATATTAGACGATCCTAGAGGACGCACTCAGGGGCTATTGACAATATACATTTATAAAACAAATATTTCGGCCCCGGAGGCCTTTATCAAGATCTACATAGATTTAATTAAAGGTTTATTGCCAAAACAAGCAGAATAAACAGATACTCCGGCCGCTTGTATAGCGCACAGTAAAATAAAGAATATATAAATAAAATTAAAACAAATAATACACGGGCGTCCATAAAGTCTCTTTACAATTTCATACATTTATTCCAAAAGCAAATGAAACGACAGATAAGTGAAAATTATTACAAAATCAGACGTATATATTTAAGGTGTTTTTGCCTCATTTAATACACCTCTATATGGGCGCCATTAGTTGCACGAAGCACATCAAGACGGTGCTGGATTTCTTGCCATGTTGGCTGTAGCTTCCCCTCATCAATGGTGGCCTCAGTGATCCTCTGCTTTAGATTAGTGACGTCCCTTTGTATCTTTGTTCTATACACCATATCTTTAACATAACCCCATAGAAAGAAGTGGAGGGGGGTGATATCTGGTGAACGAGGTGGCCAGGGAATTGGGTCACCCCTTCCAATACACCACTCTGCAAATGTTTCATTTAGGAACCCACCAACACGCCGTCCAACAGCAGCATCTTGCTGGAAAGCAATGGTTGGTTGAAAGTCATGTAGTTGTGGTGCCGTGTATTCAGTCAAAAGGTCAAGGTGAACATTTACAGTAATTGACGTCTCGCCGAAGAAAAACGACTTCTTTCTATGGGGTTATGTTAAAGATATGGTGTCTGGAACAAAGGTACAAAGGGACGTCACTAATCTAAAGCAGAGGATCACTGAAGCCACCATTGATGAGGGGAAGCAAGAAATCCAGCACCGTCTTGATGTGCTTCCTGCAACTAATGGCGCCCATATAGAGGTGTATTAAATGAGGCAAAAAATCCTTAAATATATACGTCTCATTCTGTAATAATTTTCACTTATCTGTCTTTACATTTTGGAATAAATCTTTGAGATTGTAAAGAGACTTTACTGCGTGTATATATTTTGACATGTGGGACAGAGGAAATGAAAGCAGGAATGAGGACGCCGAGTGTTCAGGGTACGGCATGTGTCATCATGGGACACTGGAAGTCTCGCCAGACCAGACACTGTTGTGGAGACATTTATGAATCGCCTGGTGTGTGACACTACCTCCTGCCACACAAAACACACAAACACGACAGGTGCCCAGCTAACCCCCGCGGCCTCATCGGATCGTCGTCCAGCGCCATCGGGATCTTGGATAGTAAATTTGTGTGTATGTGGGGAGGCCGCACGCAGGACGACACAACATCGAGGAGGAAAAAATGTATCCAGGGAAACTGATTACTAAGAGAAAGCTCATCTTTTCCAAAGCGGATTTTTCATGATTTCTGGGAAGCGGCTGCGAATGACCCATTTTATATCCAGGGAATCCCAAAATATTATTTATTCCCCTTACAGACACTGGGTATAGAGGATCTGAGGCCGCACGGCTCGTGGGGAATTCCTGAGCCTCTGCAGAGATCAGGAAGCAACCGAGCGCTCTCAGCCAATCACAGACAGGAAGCGGACGTCCCGGATTCAGGTTCCTGGTTGGAACGCGTGACGCACATCATTAGGATAGAGGTGAGCGCAGACTTACTTCCACTCCTCGGGAGGGTACGCCTGCTCATAATTCTCTCGGACATGGGACACCCCCATGTCCGGGTGCAGCCAGTGAACCTCATCGGAGTGCAGGTGGCTGAGCCGCAAGCCGTAGGAAGCCACGCACTTCACCTTGTGACTGTCCACAATCTTCTGGATTATCCCCTGAAACGAAAAAAAAGGAAGGTCGGTTAGTTAACGCCCCAACTGCTCTGGTTATGGATTGTGAGCCAGACGCTGCAGGACGGTTGGATCGGTGGGAGATGCTGTGACACTAAACATATCATTATGTCCCTGCAAGAAGTAATCCCAGACATGTGAGGACATCGCTCCACTCACTGCCGTATCGGTAAAGAGAGCACCGCATGCAGCGTTACCAGGTCAGACAGGTTTTGGTGACCTGCAACTCCTGAGAGGTAGCGGCACACGCCGCAGGCGCACAACATGCAGAATTTGCGCGTCGCAGGCGCGAAGCATGCAGAATCCGCACACCGCAGGCACGCAGCATGCAGAATTGACACGCCGCAGACGCGTAGCATGCAGATTTTGCACGCCACAGGCAAAAGTATTGCAGTATTGCAGTATTTGCTCGCCGCAGACGCGCAGCATGCAGTATTCACGCGCCGCAGACGCGCAGCATGCAGTATTCGCTCGCCGCAGGCGCGCAGCATGCAGTATTCACGCGCTGCAGGCGCGCAGTATTCACGCGCTGCAGGCGCGCAGTATTCACACGCTGCAGGCGCGCAGTATTCACACGCTGCAGGCGCGCAGTATTCACACGCTGCAGGCGCGCAGTATTCACACGCTGCAGGCACGCAATATGCTAAATTTAAACGCTGCAGGCGCACAGTATACAGAATTCACACGCTGCAGGCGGGAAATGTATCCACTCTAAGATATGGGGTTATTCAAAGAGCACTGAAATTTCGCTGCGCTTCGGCGAGCTCAATTCCCTTACCCTGCGGTGAATTCGGCATACACCGCAGGGTACCCGAAGAGCACATAAAAATGGAATGCAGCTGATGACCAACCGAACGCATCCTCAAACCGCCGAAAAAAGTTGACCAGACGTCAAACAGGGGAAAGAAAATAAAAGAAATTAAAAGGAGCTTTAAACAAACATAATGCATGAAAATTCCTGGAAATAATTTATAAAGATACAATGAATAACGAAAAGATCTGTTACAAAAAAAATAAATAGCTGAATCAAAACTTTTGACAAAATAAATCCCGAAAAATGCCTAAACATATTTATTAAAGAGACTTTTTGCTGCAGAATAAAATAATAAACAGTTTATTAGTTGTATCAGTGTCTTTTCAGAGGCTACACTGTATTTTGGGGGGGATGCGGATGCCTTTAGGGTGTGTAACAGAGCTGTAGAGAAATACAAGTCCCAGCAATGAGTTTGTAAATTAAATAGTGTGAGAAATCGCTCGCTGGGAAGAAGATACTTTGCTCTTGTTCTATATTACATTATATCACTTAAACAGTCTGGTAGAGCGTGCGCGAGAATGTGTGCGAGCGAGAGAGCGTGCGTGAGAATGTGTGCGAGCGAGAGAGCGTGCGCGAGAATGTGTGCGAGCGAGAGAGCGTGCGCGAGAATGTGTGCGAGCGAGAGAGCATGCGCGAATGTGTGCGAGCGAGAGAGCTGTGCGCGAGGTGTGAGAAGTGCGAGCGAGAGAGCGTGCGTGAGAATGTGTGCGAGCGACAGAGCGTGCGCGAGAATGTGTGCGAGCGAGAGAGCGTGCGCGAGAATGTGTGCGAGCGAGCGTGCGCGAGAATGTGTGCCGAGAGCGTGCGCGAGAATGTGTGCGAGAGCGTGCGCGAGAATGTGTGCGAGAGCGTGCGCGAGAATGTGTGCGAGAGCGTGCGCGAGAATGTGTGCGAGCGAGAGAGCGTGCGCGAGAATGTGTGCGAGCGAGAGAGCGTGCGCGAGAATGTGTGCGAGCGAGAGAGCGTGTGCGAGAATGTGTGCGAGCGAGAGAGCGTGTGCGAGAATGTGTGCGAGCGAGAGAGCGTGCGCGAGAATGTGTGCGAGAAAGAGAGCGTGCGCGAGCGAGAGAGCGTGCGCGAGAATGTGTGCGAGCGAGAGAGCGTGCGCGAGAATGTGTGCTCCGAGTGTCCCTCTTTTAGTTGATTGTAACAGTGACGCCGGCTGGCCGTGGCTTTTCCCGGCGCTCGTGGTGAGGAGAGACTGGAATAAAACGCAGACAAAACACATCACAATAATTAGCGCAGATTGTGAGGAGTAACGCGGATACTCGGGTCACAGCAATACAACATGTTCATGGTCAAGGACGCGGCACATTCCAAGCGATAAGGGACTTGGGGAAAGAATTAGCAATGAAAGGAGAATAATAAAAGTATTTGTGAAGCGGTGACACCGTGGGAAGCCGATACAAGCGCTGTTTGCAGCAGCTGAGCTTATTAGCCGTTTTATCACCTGCTGCCTGGAAACGGCAACAAAAATGCCAAGGCCAGGGTAACGCTGCCTGTACCACCCCTGTGCCCCCGGCCCTAAGGAGGAGGGAGGGATTGATGAATCGGGTCTGGGCATCCTGGAAGCCGCATTCTGCCGTAACACTGTATATAATACGAAGTGAAGCACCGGCTCTATTGGTGATGGTTTTGCCGGGGTCTGACACGGCTTCCGGGAAAGCTACGAGTCGTCTCGTTAATGGGACAGAAATAATTAGGGGGGATGGGGGTTACAGGCGAATATGAAATAGTAACAAGCTTTACCGCCCCCCTAATATATAAAAGGCAGGGGCTGAATCAAACGCAAAGGGAGAGAATAAAACCTCTGCAGTGTTTTCTCATTGTCTGCATTGAAAAGCAATAAATGTGTCAGGACAAGAAAAGCAACGCTAACACTCATCTAAAGGTCTGTCTGCCTCCAGTGGATGTGGGTCCCCCCTACAATCACTGTAACAAAAAGTTCTACAAACTTTACTGCAGCATTCCAGCAGCCAGGGATTTGTCAGAATACAGGGAGAGCTGTGGAGTCAGTCGCTGCTGTACAGGGATAAGATTCAGGGGGTTATAATGAGTGGAAATCCCTGTACAGTACAGATACAAGGTGTTGCTGTAATTGCCATACACAGGCATTATGCAGCACATACAGATACAAGGTGTTGCTGTAATTGCCACACACAGGCATTATGCAGCACATACAGATACAAGGTGTTGCTGTAATTGCCACACACAGGCATTATGCAGCACATACAGATATTGCATTGCTAATAATCTCATTCTGATCACTACAAATCCCCGTAAGCAGGAGATCTCACCATTTTATTATCTGACTGCAGCACATTTACTGCATCTGCCTGTATGCTGATAATGCAGACCACGTGTAAGCAGGAGATCACCATTTTATTATCCGTCTGCAGCACATTTACGGTCACAGCCATTTACGCCTGTATGCTGATAATGCAGACTCCGTGTGACATTGTGCCAGATAAGGGACGCCATCTAGTGATATTTCTGTAAAGGGTAAACCAATAACCGAAAAGCTAATTATTATTATATTGTATATATTATTTTAGTTAGTAATATCCAGGAATAATAGTCCTATGTGCAAAATAGCAATGTACCCTACATATAAGTGCTAGCTATGCCTCCCCTGCGTAAATAAACGTAATAAATAGATTTCACCATAAAATCGCTTGGTAGTGAAAGAGTTAAAACCTTAGAGGATCTTCCACAAGCTGCAAAGAGCAAAAAAGGACTTTTTCTGGCGAGTGACATACTCTGGCCTCGGGAAAAAAGGCAGTTTAATAAATGTTTGGCTCAAAGATGCCCAGTATGTCATGAGACTGGCTGAGCATCTTGGGAGATGTAGGCCTGAAAGCCAGAGTGCCAAGGGCAGCCATCGCTACGGCATTAGATCTGCTTACCCGGACGTCGGTGGCATCTCCGTGTCGGATATTGCTGGCCCACGTGGCAGGTTCACTGTTGCTTTCGAAATAGTGGAAGACCTTGAGCACCCTCTCGATGGCACCCGGGGAGCGCTCCATGCCCGCGCTGAGCCGGGACTTGGCGTTTGAGCTTGGCGTGTGGTTGAGGTTTGGATCCAGGTAAGCTGCAGCCATGCTTTTGCTGGATGCTAAGTGTCGGTCATATTCTGAAAACACAGAGAGAGGGGGGGGGGACACGTTACAACAAGCGCGTCTCCACCAGCGACAATCACAAGAAGCAATGACCAAGCATGCCAAGAACACAACTCAACAAATACATACAGGCAATGCCAGGGGTTAAAGATCAGCAACACGGGTAATGCTTCAGAATAATGGAGGAAGGAAGATAAAGACACACGATCCGCCCTATAAACTCAATACTAAACTACAAAAGAAGTTCTATGGACGAGCCCGGCCGGATCAGAGGCGAGAACGCAGGAAAACCCGATTTCTAGAATCATCAATATGCGTCTCGCTCCGTGCACGAGGTTAAAGGGACAGAACACAAACTGTAACTAGAATACTTGTGCATTACAAACAAAACAACTTATAAACCCACACATTATAAACCCCACCTTATAAACCCCACCTTATAAACCCACACATTATAAACCCACACATTATAAACCCCACCTTATAAACCCACACATTATAAACCCACACATTATAAACCCCACCTTATAAACCCCACCTTATAAACCCACACATTATAAACCCACACATTATAAACCCCACCTTATAAACCCACACATTATAAACCCACACATTATAAACCCCACCTTATAAACCCACACATTATAAACCCCACCTTATAAACCCACACATTATAAATCCCACCTTATAAACCCCACATTATAAACCCACACATTATAAACCCCCCACCATAAATCACCATATAAATCCACACATTATAACCCCCCCATTATAAATCACCTTATAAACCCCCCCCCATTATAAATCACCTTATAAACCACATGCTGTCGGTTTTTCTTTGATGTAATTTCATGTAAAATGAAAATTAAAGTTACGTTTTTATCTCCTGTTACCATTTGATGGATTTTCCCCATGATGCAACATTTATCAAAATCTTATAGCAAGTCTCCCTTTACAGCTACTGTGTATGATAAAAACAGTAGTGAAGAGACAATGGGGTGGGGGACTGAATGTGTAGACAATGCTGCAGGGCCTCTATTGTGTTGTCTAGGCTACCCAAGCGATGGTAGCTAAATGAGATCTGATCGAGCGCTAATACCACTTTAATCTACCCCCTTATGATGGTTTTTCCATACAACCCGCACACGCAAGCGAATAGGTCGGTTTTCTGAACTTCTGACCCATTCGCTCCATTCTATGAGCAAAGCCACAAAGTGAGGAGCAAGTGATGGAAAGATACAACACAAAATATCACACAATGTATGCGCCCAGTGACACAGAGGAAAATATCACACAAAGGATGCGCCCAGTGACACATATAGAGGAAAATATCACACAATGGATGCACCCAGTGACACATATAGAGGAAAATATCACACAATGGATGCACCCAGTGACACACAGAGGAAAATATCACACAATGGATGCACCCAGTGACACAGAGGAAAATATTTTCTTAACTAAACGTTAGGGTTGCACCGATACCGGGTACTGCAGGAGTATTTGGTACTCGTGCAGTGCCCCTGATATTTCCCTCGATATCGGAAGCCGGCATTGTGCCGGCATCCGAGGGGCTGGGGCGGCTGTTCGAATGCTCCGATAGAGCATTCGGACAGGCACCTGGAGCTCATCGCGTTCATACTTACCTTCCTGAGCGACGCCGGTAAAGTTTCCGCGCGTGCGCTCGTTGGAAGGCCCCCCAGCCACGATCACGGGGAGGCTGGGGGCCTTCCAACGAGCGCGCGCGCAAAGACTTTGCCGGCGTCGCTCATGAAGGTAAATATGAATGCGGAGAGCTCCGTGTGCGTAATATATACACATATTACATGAGCTGGGGGCATATCCAGAGGGGCAAAATCCATGTGAGCTGGGGGGGCATTATCCAGGTGAGCTGGGGGGGCATTATCCAGGTGAGCTGGGGGGGCATTATCCAGGTGAGCTGGGGGGGCATTATCCAGGTGAGCTGGGGGGGGGGCATAATCCATGTGAGCTGGGGGGGCATAATCCATGTGAGCTGGGGGGGGCATTATCCATGTGAGCTGGGGGGGCATTATCCATGTGAGCTGGGGGGCATAATCCATGTGAGCTGGGGGGCATAATCCATGTGAGCTGGGGGGCATAATCCATGTGAGCTGGGGGGGCATAATCCATGTGAGCTGGGGGGGCATAATCCATGTGAGCTGGGGGGGCATAATCCATGTGAGCTGGGGGGGCATAATCCATGTGAGCTGGGGGGGGGGCATAATCCATGTGAGCTGGGCGGCATAATCCATGTGAGCTGGGCGGCATAATCCATGTGAGCTGGGCGGCATAATCCATGTGAGCTGGGCGGCATAATCCATGTGAGCTGGGCGGCATAATCCATGTGAGCTGGGCGGCATAATCCATGTGAGCTGGGCGGCATAATCCATGTGAGCTGGGCGGCATAATCCATGTGAGCTGGGCGGCATAATCCATGTGAGCTGGGCGGCATAATCCATGTGAGCTGTGGGGGGCATAATCCATGTGAGCTGGGGGGGCATAATCCATGTGAGCTGGGGGGGGGGCATAATCCATGTGAGCTGGGGGGGGGGGCATAATCCATGTGAGCTGGGGGGGGCATAATCCATGTGAGCTGGGGGGGGGCATAATCCATGTGAGCTGGGGGGCATAATCCATGTGAGCTGGGGGCCGCATAATCCATGTCCCCATGGCATTTTTATATGAGGTCTGTTCTTATTGGAAAGCGGTCCCATGACATAAAATAAACGTATCGGTACTCGGTCTTAAAAAAGTGGTATCGGTGCATCCCTAAACGTACAAGAGAAACACAAACACATGTAAGATATCAGCAACAAACAAACACAATAAAAACATTGCATTTTTTGGTGTTTTGGCGGTGCCGGCCCTTGAACGAACACTTTCTGATCATGAAGAGTGAAAGGAGTCTGGGTTTAAGGACCCAGTGCTCGTCTGTGGAGCTGATGGAGATGTGAGATTTTGGGTCAGTGAGTTTTCGGTGACGCCGGCCTCCATTCCCGGCAGAGCGGCCGCATTCTTAACACGTCACTTTGCTCTTTATACACGTGTAAGATTATCAGAAAGCATTGGAGGATGAAAGACGTGCCCGGGAGTAACATGCGAAACACCTGGGCGAGTCCAGCTCTGTATACAAGGCCAGGGTATACAGAGGGGGCCATGAATGCCGTGACAGCTGGGAGCATTTCACACCTAAGGAGCAAACAATACTGCCGGCCAGGGTCTGCTGTGCCAAATGAGGGGCTCGGGGGCTTCCATACAGGTTCTAAAAATGATACAAATGTATTTTGATAATACAGGGTCCAGACAGAGGAATCGAAGCATCGCAAACACAGCAGGAAACCCGCCGGCAACACCGCAGCTAATGCGCGCCGGCAACACACGGTGCCAATTTCCATACATTACACGGTCTGCATACACGGGATGCCAGAACACGGAACTGTATGTATTTATTACAATCCTACACACCAGCAACGCCACGGCATAAAGCAGGGCCCGACAAATCCAGACATTTCCCCCTGGCTCCGGGTTGTAGCTGAGGATTAAAGGAGTTGCAGTCCAGTAACAGCTGGGTCAGCGCACCCTGTACGGCGTCCCAGAGGAGTCATTACCGGATCCGGCCACAAAACAAACTGCAAATCACTGGAGTCATTTCCATACACACCCTCCTAAAAACGTCTTCCGAAAAGTCAAAGGAAGGACAAATAAACTGCATTTCCCAGGAGCCTCTGGAACCAGGAAACCGGGTCAGCACCAAGTCTGGCTTTTTCATGGAACGTGAAGGCACCGGAGTCGCAAAACGAGTCTCAACATAACATAAAAGTAGGATAAAAACGCGACCAGGAAAAGGATTTTCAGCAGAGGAGGATCATGGGATTGAAGAAAAACCTGTCATTTACATACAGTGCCCTGACAGTGCCTTCTGTAACACGTGTGTGTGTATAATTATATATAAATAACATATAGAGTGTGAGTGTGTGTAATTATATATAATTACACTAATTATACACACTCACTATATATTATTTATATATATATATAATTCTACACACTCACTATATATTATTTTATATATATATTAATTCTACACACTCACTATATATTATTTATATATATATATATAATTCTACACACTCACTATATATATTATATATATATATATAATTCTACACACTCACTATATATTATTTATATATATAATTCTACACACTCACTATATATTATTTATATATATAATTCTACACACTCACTATATATTATTTATATATATAATTCTACACACTCACTATATATTATTTATATATATAATTCTACACACTCACTATATATTTTTATATATATAATTCTACACACTCACTATATATTATTATATATATAATTCTACACACTCACTATATATTATTTATATATATATTCTACACACTCACTATATATTATTTATATATATATAATTATACACACTCACTATATATTATTTATATATATAATTTTACACACTCACTATATATTATTTATATATATAATTATACACACTCACTATATATTATATATATAATTATACACACTCACTATATATTATTTATATATATAATTATACATACTCACTATATATTTTATATAATTATACACACTCACTATATATTATTTATATATATAATTATACACACTCACTATAAATTATACACTCACTATATATTATTTTTATATATAATTATACACACTCACTATATATTATTTATAAATATAATTATACACACTCACTATAAATTATACACACTCACTATATATTATTTATATATACAGTTGTGTTCAAAATTATTCAACCCCCAATGCTGTAAAGGGTTTTAGGGAATTTAGTGACATTTGTAATTGTATTCAGAATGAAATCCTACAAGGACTTTTTAAAGAACCATATGCAACTAAAATGACATCAATTGGTTTTGTAATACAGTAGTAAATGTTTCTTTTGTGAATTCTTCATTGACACAATTATTCAACCCCTTAAAGACCACCACTCTGAAGAACAGAGGTTCATTCAAGTGTTTTCAATCAGGTATTGAAAACACCTGTGGATGTCACGGAGCAGCAATAAAGCATAATAAGCACCAATTAGGCAGCTTTAAAATGACTGTGATACTCAGCTCCTTCTAGACATTTACTGGTGTGGTTACAAACATGGTGAAGTCAAGAGAATGGTCCAGGAAGACAAGAGAAGAGGTGATTACTCTTCACAGGAAGGGCAATGGCTATAAGAAGATTGCAAAGATGTTAAACATACCAAGAGAGACCATAGGAAGCATCATTCGCAAATTCAAGGCAAAGGGCACTGTTGAAACGCTACCTGGTCGTGGCAGAAAGAAGATGCTGACTTCGACTGCTGTGCGCTACCTGAAGCGTAGAGTGAAGAAAAGTCCCCGTGTGACTGCTGAGGAACTGAGAAAAGATTTGTCAGATGTGGGTACTGAAGTTTCAGCTCAGACAATACGGCGCACACTGCGTAATGAAGGCCTCCATGCCAGAACTCCCAGGCGCACCCCCTTGCTGTCTCCAAAGAATAAGAAGAGTCGACTGCAGTATGCCAAAAGTCATGTGGACAAACCACAGAAGTTTTTGGATAGTGTTCTGTGGACTGATGAAACAAAATTAGAACTGTTTGGGCCCATGGATCAACGCTATGTTTGGAGGAGGAAGAACAAGGCCTATGAAGAAAATCACACCGTGCCTACTGTGAAGCATGGCGGGGGGGTCAATCATGCTTTGGGGTTGTTTTGCTTCTGCAGATACAGGGAAGCTTCAGCGTGTGCAAGGTACCATGAATTCTCTTCAGTACCAGGAGATATTGGATGACAATGTGATACAGTCCGTCACAAACCTGAGGCTTGGGAGACGTTGGACCTTTCAACAGGACAATGATCCCAAGCATACCTCCAAGTCCACTAGAGCATGGTTGCAGATTAAAGGCTGGAACATTTTGGAGTGGCCATCGCAGTCACCTGACTTAAATCCGATTGAGAACCTCTGGTGGGACTTAAAGAAAGCAGTTGCAGTGCGCAAGCCTAAGAATGTGACTGAACTGGAGGCTTTTGCACATGACGAATTGGGCGAAGATACCCGTAGATCGCTGCAAGACACTTGTGTCAAGCTATGCTTCACGTTTAAAAGCTGTTATAACTGTAAAAGGATGTTGTACTAAGTACTAAGATTGAATGTCACTTGGGGGTTGAATAAAACTGATAATGATGTGAGCACAGAAAAGACATTTGTGGTTATTTCATTATAAATGTTATGTTATATTTGTCTGACCTACACGTGCCTCTTTGATTTAATTGTAAGCAAGATGACTGAATGATCAAAATCAATGTCAAACTGGCCAAAACACTCAATTTCAGTGGGGGTTGAATAATTTTGAACACAACTGTAGAATATATATATATATATATAAATAATTATACACACTCACTATATATTATTTATATATATATATAATTACACACTCACTATATATTATTTATATATATATAATTATACACACTCACTATATATTATTTATATATAATTACACACACAGAGTGTGAGTGTGTGTGTGCGAATGTGTATAATTCAGGGGTGTGGGAATTGTATCGCCCGACGCCCGGGACATGAAGATCCCGGCACCGGGAGAGTATTTTTTTTTGAGATGCAGGCGGACTTCTGCGGACTAATTCCAGGAACGCCCCGAATACAGGAAGCCAGCATTGAGCTAGCTTGCCGGCATCTGAGGGGCTGGGGTGGCTGAACGCTCTAACGGCATTCGGACAGGCCCCAGAAGCTTACCGCATTTCGTACCGTCTAACGAGCGCCGCGTGCAAAGTCTTCCAGCGGCCGCTCATTGGGAAGCCCCCAGGTGCGATCTCGCGAGATCTCGGAGTTCGCGCTGGGAGCGAGATCGCGGCTGGGGGCTTAGCAACGAGTGGCCGCTGGGAGACTTTGCACGCGGCACTTGTTAGAAAGTACGAAACGCGGTAAACTGCAGGGGCTTGTCTGAACGCCGATAGAGCGTAATTATATACACTGAGGGCTGCAATGTGTGTGTAAGTAAATACACACATGCAGGGTTGCGGTGTGTGTGTATAAATACTGAGTTTTGAAGTGTGTGTGTATATATATATTATACACACACACATTTCAGAACTCTGTTTATATACAAACACATGGCAGCTGTGTGTGTGTATATATACAGAATTCTGAAATGTGTGTGTATATATATATATTATACACACACATTACACTTCAAACCTCAGTATGTATACACACACACACACACACTGCAACCCTCAGTGTGTATGTATGCATTTATATACATATATATGTATACACACACGCTGCAGCCCTGTGTGTGTATTTAAATGCATACACATTGTATGTATACACACAAATGGCTGCAATGTGTATGTATACACACACACACAGGGCTGCAATGTGATATATATATATATAACAAAATAGTGTTTAAATAAAGGTCTTTATTCATCACATGTATCTTGACGCTGCCGCCCTAGGCTGTTATGAATAAAGACCTTTATTTAAACACAATTTTGTTGAAATTATCAGGATAAGTAGATCGTCCTGAGGGACAAGTAGATTGGACTACTACTTAGTCCGTTGGACAAGTAGATTTTTTTAAAATTTCCACACCCCTGATAATTATAAAGAATATATAGCGAGTGTGAGTGTGTGTTTAGGGGGTAACCAGAGGTCGTGCCCTGGAACAGTAAACTCATTACTCTAAAACTGACAAACCCACTCACTAAATGGTATAAAAAGTGCATTTTATGGGCCTGGACAAAGGGGGGGGGGAGGATCCTCAGCTTTTGCACATCTCCCAGTTGTATGTTCATTAGAGCATCTTGGGAGATGTAGTTCTGCAGCAGATATGGATCTGCTGTTGGCCGGCCCGGATTCGGGGCTGCCTTGCGCTTCTCTCAAATGCACGGCGTGAAACATGGCGCAGCCCACGCTCACACACAGGACTGCAAGCCGCTTCGCGCGCGAGTCAATATCCGCATGATTACACAAAGTAATAAGCCACCTCGGGTCCGCGCCGAGAAGATACTGTGGAGAGGGGTGAAACTGGGCGGCGCGGGGGAGCCCGTACCCTTACCTATTCCATACGACACCGGCAGCCATAGAGAGGACCTTTACGGCCCATGAGACAAGCGTCACCGAGCTAAGCTCTATAACACGTTCCTCATTATTAATATGAGACGCAGATTGGGAAGTAGAGAATTTGGTTGAGGTGTATAAAATTTACACACACACACACAAAAAAAAAGTAAATGCCTGGTGCTTAGCCAGACGAAAAATACATGAACTGAAAAAGAGCTAGCACTCTAAAGGTCTCGTACTTTAAAGACAAAGGTCATTGTAAGTGAATTTAAAATGCTCAATGTCTCCGCTCTCTGTGTTGCGCCTGTCCTCAGGATATACTGATGAAAGCTCCAATATTGAGCTGAAACGTTGAGCTTTTTAATTTAAAATAAACCTTAAGTGTCTGTTCACAAAACACTGAAATTGCAAATTCCATTTCCATTACATTTTGTCAAAAAGACTGAATTCACTATTTAGCGAATGGTCACCATTTTTCCCCCGAAATCTGAGTCGAAGCAGTTATCGAGTGTCGGAGAAAACTGCCGAATCGGCACCGGCAAATTCCTCCGAACTGCAAAAAAAAAAAAAAAAAAAAATTATTATTTTTTATTTTAAAAAAAGGATCCTGTTCTCCTAATAGTATAAAATCAGTAAAAATTTATCCAAATAATAATAAAACGTAAATTTTTTTTCCAGAAAATGCAAAGCATAAACAGTCTAAGGCTGGGGTCAGACGAGCGCAGTAATCACCTCCGTGGTAGCCGCACATCATGACCGGTGAAGCCCCACACACGAAGTACGTCCGCATGGAAGTGCGGAAGCACAACGGACGCAAGTTAGCAAGAACGTAAAACCGCTAGAACGGATGTGCGGAGTGCGCCGCGTCCACATAGCTTTGTGTGTGAGTGATGGAACGTGGTCAGACGGACTGCATTTATACGTCCAGCATTTTTGACAGACAAAATGTTTTCTTCATTTTCATTTATTTTCCCTCCTACATCCGTCAAAAAATAACGTCAGTGGAAAAACGGACTGTGTGGCCACTACTGCGTCTTCCGTCAAAAAGTGCGTCCGTACTGCACGGGCGCACAGCCTGTAGAAAACGCGCTAGTCTGACCCTAGCCTTAAAGAAGAGATATATATATATATATATATATATTCCTATGGGATTCGCCTGTTTAAACCTGTCGAACAGAAACACCAAAAATCAGAGCATGTCGATAGCAATTCGGTGTTTTGTGAATCGAAGACACAATACCCGTCTATAGGACAATTTCAATGCCGGCGAATTGCACCCTAGTTTTCGGTCAAATCTCCTGTATTTGGCGAATTGACAGCTTAGTAAATCGACGAATTGGGCTGAAATTCACCATCCAGTGCGACTCGAAGGATAGTGAAAAACCTCTTTATTGTTTCTAGATATGAGTCCTTAGAGTGCTAGCTCCTTTTCTCATGTAGTTTATGCAAGTCTGTGAGTGCAGGGATAGAATACATAGAATATTTTATTATGTAAACATTGGTCCTGAATAAAATCCCCTGGAGGGACAAGGTGACTTGTGTCTATGTTTTAATGGAATAAAATGTTACGTTTTTTGCTGAACTGTCCTGGGGAGCCGGCACATTTAATATATATATTAGGCTTCAGACCTGAAGAAGATAATTTACACTCTCGAAAGCTTGTCTTTTAAATGTAACGTTAGTCCAATAAAACAAGTTATCACTACATACGGCTATACTCGTGATTTACAAAAGATCAGGGCTCAAAATTTCCACTCACCTACTCGCATTTGGGGAGTGAAAATGCACACAGAGGCAGCACAATTATTTTGTGCTGCATATTCCGGCAGTTCCAGCGTGCAGCCCCCCCCCTCCCCAGGCTGCACGATGGCAGGGATCAGCTGCTTAACCTGGTCCAGCTACTCTGTCACTGGCAAGGGGGTGGAGAGGAGCTTCCCTGCCTCCTCGCTCTGCTCACACTGGGTTCTGATGTATCTGGGTTCTGATGACTGGGTATACATGTATCTGGGTTCTGATGACAGGGTATACATGTATCTGGGGTCTGATGACAGGGTATACATGTATCTGGGGTCTGATGACAGGGTATACATGTATCTGGGTTCTGATGACAGGGTATACATGTATCTGGGTTCTGATGACAGGGTATACATGTATCTGGGTTCTGATGACTGGGTATACATGTATCTGGGTTCTGATGACAGGGTATACATGTATCTGGGGTCTGATGACAGGGTATACATGTATCTGGGTTCTGATGACAGGGTATACATGTATCTGGGTTCTGATGACAGGGTATACATGTATCTGGGTTCTGATGACTGGGTATACATGTATCTGGGGTCTGATGACAGGGTATACATGTATCTGGGTTCTGATGACAGGGTATACATGTATCTGGGGTCTGATGACAGGGTATACATGTATCTGGGTTCTGATGACAGGGTATACATGTATCTGGGGTATGATGACAGGGTATTAATGTTATTTTTGTTAATTTATTCTAAATAAACCTTTTAACAGAGTAATTTCATAAGATAATTTAAGGGTGTGTGTTTAGGGGCAGAGTTAAGGGCTGGGTAGGGCTTAGGTGGAGCAACTGGTGGCGAGTAACTTGGGACTTTAAATTTTGAGCCCTGATATATAATATAATGCGTTTCAGGTACCACGCAATTAAGACAACAGAAGGATCGCGAGTGTAGCCCAAACACAGTGGAAGCTGCAGGGCTAATCATTACCAGTTTTCTTAAATCAGAGATTGTGGTTTTCTGGGTGAATTACATGGAACAGCCTTCCAGTAGAAGTGGTAGAGGCCAAAACAGTGATTGAATTTAAGCAGGCATGGGATAGGCATAAGGCTATCCTAAACAAAAGATAAATCCAGGTAAAGTATCCATGTAATTGGGCAGACTAGATGCGCCGAAAGGTTCTTATCTGCCGACATTTTTCTATGTTTCTATGAATTCTGAAAGAGTGACAGGTCATTCCATGAATGGAGCTGCCTGAATGAACCTTGCACATCACACATGTATGTATTAATACAATAGAACGTCATAGTGACAGACTTGCAGTTGTTGTGGTTAAAGTGGTTAATTCCCATCAGCCGATAAGCACGGCCGGGGATGTAGCGGTCTGTACGCCGGCTTCAATCCGTGCAATCATTCCAGTGTGAGCCGCGGCCGCCGTACAGATAGGTATGAAAGGCCAAATGGATGCAGAGGATTAAATGACTAATCTCTCCTGCTCTAAATCCCTCGTCCATCTGCACGACTTGCACTTTAAAGCGGAGATTTCCCTGCAAAATTACTCGATAAAAAGGGCTAAAACCACAAGATGCAAACGAAAAAGCACAAACATGTATAAATTCTACAAAAAAACAAATATCCTCTCATGTCACCGGATTTAATCTCGTAAAACTATCTGGAGGAGCATAAAAACATTCACAGACATAAACGGAGCGAGGTGGAGGCATTGAGCGTTCCTGGTGTAACTCTGGCAGTTGTCTCAGTCCGATGTCCGATCCTGCGCACGTGCCGTTACACACGGTCTGCGGGACAGTTCAGCCGTCCTTCCCGTCTCGTGGTAGTGATGTCTTAGGCGACGCATACTACAGACATTGCAGATTTTTGCCCCAGTCACATCTGCATTCCTGCGGCTCGGTCACGCAGTCCTCATGCCTCCGGCACGGTCACACAGGCAGCAGCACCCTAGGCATCTTTATTTTGGTGGTGTTTATCTGGGTCAGTAGAAAGGTATATTTGGTGTCCAGATTTAATGTAGCGGTCGTCTGTAAACGGTCAGTGTCTAAATGACTATTCCACGGGGGAATGAATGGATTATAGAACGAGCATTGAAACCTTGTTAAAGCCCTGATAAAATACAGGACCCTGAAAAAACCTTGCTACACCTTGCTAGTATCTGGTTGGACCCCCTTTTGCTTCAGAAATGCCTTAATTCTTGGTGGCAGTGATTCATAAAGGTGTTGGAAACATTCCTCGGAAATGTTGCTCCCTATTGCCATGATGGCGTCGCGCAGTTATTGTAGATTTGTCGGCTGCACATCCATGATGCTAATCTCCCGTTCCACCACATCCCAAAGGTGCTCTATTGGATTGAGATCTGGGGACTGTGGAGGCCATTGGAGCACAGTGACCTCATTGTCATGTTCAAGAAACCAGTTTGGGAGGATTTGAGCTTTGCAACATATTGCATTATCCTGCTGGAAGGAGCCGTCAGAAGATACAGGGGACACTGTGCTCATAAAGGGATGGACATGGTGCATTATCCTGCTGGAAGGAGCCGTCAGAAGATACAGGGGACACTGTGCTCATAAAGGGATGGACATGATGCATTATCCTGCTGGAAGGAGCCGTCAGAAGATACAGGGGACACTGTGCTCATAAAGGGATGGACATGATGCATTATCCTGCTGGAAGGAGCCGTCAGAAGATACAGGGGACACTGTGCTCATAAAGGGATGGACATGGTGCATTATCCTGCTGGAAGGAGCCGTCAGAAGATACAGGGGACACTGTGCTCATAAAGGATGGACATGATGCATTATCCTGCTGGAAGGAGCCGTCAGAAGATACAGGGGACACTGTGCTCATAAAGGGATGGACATGATGCATTATCCTGCTGGAAGGAGCCGTCAGAAGATACAGGGGACACTGTGCTCATAAAGGGATGGACATGGTGCATTATCCTGCTGGAAGGAGCCGTCAGAAGATACAGGGGACACTGTGCTCATAAAGGGATGGACATGATGCATTATCCTGCTGGAAGGAGCCGTCAGAAGATACAGGGGACACTGTGCTCATAAAGGGATGGACATGATGCATTATCCTGCTGGAAGGAGCCGTCAGAAGATACAGGGGACACTGTGCTCATAAAGGGATGGACATGGTGCATTATCCTGCTGGAAGGAGCCGTCAGAAGATACAGGGGACACTGTGCTCATAAAGGGATGGACATGATGCATTATCCTGCTGGAGGAGCCGTCAGAAGATACAGGGGACACTGTGCTCATAAAGGGATGGACATGATGCATTATCCTGCTGGAAGGAGCCGTCAGAAGATACAGGGGACACTGTGCTCATAAAGGGATGGACATGATGCATTATCCTGCTGGAAGGAGCCGTCAGAAGATACAGGGGACACTGTGCTCATAAAGGGATGGACATGGTGCATTATCCTGCTGGAAGGAGCCATCAGAAGATACAGGGGACACTGTGCTCATAAAGGGATGGACATGGTCAGCAACAATACCCAGGTAGGTCGGGGTGTTTAAACGATGCTCAGTTGGTACTAAGGGACCCAAAGTGTGCCAATAAAATATCCCCCACACCATTACACCACCAGCCTGAACCGCTGATACAAGTCAGGATGGATTCATGCTGTTTACGCCAAATTCTGACCCCACTCTCTGATCTCTGAACGCACAACACGTCCAACCTTGAAGCAGATGGGCTACAGCAGCAGACCACACCGGGTGCCGCTCCTGTCAGCTAAGAACAGGAAACTGAGGCTACAATTCGCACAGGCACCAAAACTGGACAATAGAAGATTGGAAAAACGTTGTCTGGTCTGATGAGTCTCAATTTCAGCTGCGACACTCTGGATTCACACTTGAGCGTATCTCATAGAAGTGTTTTACGTGTATTTTTGTCAGGCGTTTTATGAGCGTATTACATGGAGTTTTTTACAATTAGATACGCACGTCGTACACGTGGTTTTTTGATTGACTACGGAGGCGTCCAATGAAAAAGACTCGAGTTTGTTGCCATGTGCGGAACGCGTGTTCATATGTACGTCTTTGATGACGGGAACGCGCAAACACCCATTTCAGTGCTTTCACGTTGAAGTCTATGGCCGCAAACGCACTGTAATACGCCCCAAAGAAACTTCTGTACTTCTTTAGGCGTAGGGCGTTTTACAGTGCATCCCTAAGCGCTGTAATACTCCCAGGTGGGAACCATGCCCATAGGAAATAATGGGATGTCAGCGTTTACAGCACATAGGAACACACTGTAAAACGCCCAGGTGTGAACCAGGCCTAATTTACTGTTGCCTTTCTATCATCTCCATCTAGTCTGCCCAATCACCTCTGACATCACAAGGCATTTTCGTCCACACAGCTGCCGCTCACTGGAGAAAGATTGCGCGCTAGTGATGCCCCGAGGAATTTATCAGCTTGCAGAAAACACAGGATGAGCCGCTGAATACATTCAGGGTTATTCAAAGAGCCGATCTGGCCCCGAAATGTAACCGAACAGTGAAATTCAGCGTACGGTTACCTTTACTGGCCACTCGGCTATCCAGAGAGCAGGCAGTTCGCCAAATCCTGCCGAATTGCCTGCACATACGGTGCCTGTTCGAGGGCAGTGAAATCCCCATCAAAAAGCAATGCTTAGTCTATTCAGAGAACAAAAAACAGCAGGGAATAGTTGCCGAATGTCCCTGTTCAGTGGTTTAATTCGGCAGGTTTATTCAGGCGAATCCCATTGGTTTCAATGTTAAAAATATTCCCATTTTAATTCAATATCTAATAAACCGTTTATTATAATATTCTGCAGTAAAGAGTCTCTTTATTTATAGATTTTTTTAGGATCTTTTAGGCATTTTTTGGGATTTTAATTGTGAAACTCCCCCCCCTTTTTTTTTAAATCATTTTTTCTTTTTTCTGTAACAGCCCTTTTTATTATCATTCATTGGATTTTATATGTAAATTTCAGACATTTTCGCTCTGTAGTTTTTTGCAAACAGCGTTTCACTTTTCAAACATTCAAGCGTACGGTTTTTGTTTTCTTTCACTCCATTCGTCTGCGGTGTCGGATTTTTCCGGCGGCTGCTCGGGTTTCTCCAGCATGTTCGGCGGGGCTAATACAGATGTTTTTGCGGGTTTCGGTGTGCCTTCGCCGGGTTTTGCGGTGAGTGTTCAGCGGTTTTGCGGCAGCTTTTCCCTGCATTACGGCGGCCCTGTGGTGCTTCCTGAATACACCGCAGGGTCGCCGAAATGGATCGCCAAATCGCACCGAATTGAAGAGAACAAAAAGTCACCGAACGTTCAGTGTTTTTTTGATTCTCTTTGAATAAGCCGGATTGATTGAGCGGATTTGGAAATTCTCCATTAAGGTCATTTTCTTTCTTTTTGTCTCAATCCGAGTTCGCCTGCACGTCAGTGACGAGTTCTGGCCAATCAGACGCGCCGTCCTCCACTGGGGAAATTGATGGCGGCTTCATTATCCGCGGATGTAGAGCGGCTCCGCCGGGGCTCGGCCCAGTTCTGGTCGACAGAATCGGTTCTCTGTTTCCACCACAGGAAACGTTTGTCGCGCAGATCAGGGACAGCGCCGCCCAATCATCATCCAATCCTGTCAAACACTGACACTGCCGCACGACACGGAAACGGAGGCTAAACAATAGTTTGACCCAATTTATACATTTTATAATTTTCCTGCAGATAATTCCCCAGCGGGCTTTACTGCACCCCCCCCCCCCAACCACCGTGACAAAAACCCGAATTACATTGAACAATTTCTATGGGCGAAGGGGACAGGCACTCGCTAAACATTCATCGATGACATCATAGGGCGCTGCAGAACTGATTCTAATTAGATGACCAGTTTCCAGTCATAGCGTGCTGGACTGATCTAGATCTGTTCTCCTGATGATGTGGAGGTCCATCGTGACATCATAAAATGAAGCACAGCAGAGGATAATAGACAAGCCGAGGCAGAACATTACATGAAAGGAGCTGCCCTTGAGGACTCCTGGAAGAGCTTGGGATAGTGGAGAGAACAGAGGAGAAATGAAGGTCACCGGGCGGGAGGGAAAAACCAAGGAACGCATGGATGAGGAATAATTACAATATGGCGTAGCGTGGGGGGGGGGGGGGAGCTCAAACTGAAGTATGGAGCGATACGTGCCCAGCGCAGAGCCATATGTGACAACAGAGCAATACAAGCCCAGCGCGGAGCCATATGTGACAACAGAGCAATACAAGCCCAGCGCGGAGCCATATGTGACAACAGAGCGATATGTGCCCTGTGCGGAGCCATATGTGACAGTAACAGAGCAATGTGCGCCCAGTGCAGAGCCACATGTGACAATAACAGAGCAATAGGTGCCCAGCTCGGAGCCATGTGAAAATAGAGCAATATGTGCCCACTGTGGAGCCACATGTGAAAATAACAGAGCAATATGTGCCCAGTGCAGAGCCATATGTGACAATAACAGAGCGATACATGCCCAGTGCAAAGCTATGCGACAATAACCGAGCGATACGTGCCCAGTGCGGAGCCACATGTGAAAATAACAGAGCAATATGTGCCCAGTGCAGAGCCATATGTGACAATAACAGAGCGATACATGCCCAGTGCAAAGCTATGCGACAATAACAGAGCGATATGTGCCCAGTGCAGAGCCATATGTGACAATAACAGAGCGATACATGCCCAGTGCAGAGCTATGCGACAATAACAGAGCGATACGTGCCCAGTGCGGAGCCATATGTGACAATAACAGAGCAACATGTGCCCAGTGCCGGAGCTATGTGACAATAATAGAGCGATACGTGCTCAGTGCAGAGCCATATGTGCCCAGTGCGGAGCTATGTGACAACAGAGCGATACGTGCCCAGTGTTATTGTCACATAACTCCGCACTGGGGACGTATCGCTCTGTTATTGTCACATAGCTCCGCAGAGCGATACGTGCCCAGTGTTATTGTCACATAACTCCGCACTGGGGACGTATCGCTCTGTTATTGTCACATAGCTCCGCAGAGCGATACGTGCCCAGTGCGGAGCTATGTGACAATAACACTGGGCACGTATCGCTCTGTTGTGACATATGTGACAATAACAAAGCGATACATGCCCAGTGCGGAGCCATATGTGACAGAGCAATATGTGACAGTAACAGAGCAATACGTGCCCAGTGCGGAGCCATATGTGACAATAACAGAACGATACGTGCCCGGTGCAGAGCCATATGTGACAATAACAGAGGATATCGCTCTGCACGGCGCAGAACCATATGTGACAACAGAGCGATACGTGCCCAGCGCGGAGCCTTAGGTGACAATAACGGAGCGATACGTGCCCAGTGCAGAGCTATGTGACAATAACAGCAATATGTGAACCTGCAGAGCAGTATGTGACATTAATAGAGACATTAGTGATTCGTGGAGCAATATATGAACGTGCGGACCAGAAAATGGCAGAGTGATATCTGCCTAGTGCAGAGCAATACATGACATTAACAGTAATATCTGCCTAGTGCAGAGCAATACATGACATTAACAGCAATACGGGACTGTGTGGAGGAAAATATAACAGAAAAGTGTGGCAAATGTGGAGCAATAGGTGACCATGCAGAGCAACGCGTTCACAATAAGGCTAAGGTCAGACTAACGCAGTATTAACGTGCGTTTAGCCGCACTAAATCACGGCCGCAGTAGCAGCAAATGATGTCCAACATAAGAACGGCCGCACAAAAGTGCAGCCGCGCAACGCAAGTGGCAAACGAACGCATTTTTTTGGAGAACGTGATACCGCTAGTACTGACGTACAGAGAGCGCTGCGTCCACTAGCGGCGTGTGTGCGTGATTAGGAGACGTCAGACGCTGCTATTGTCCGGCCAACATAACGTCCAGATGCAAAAAGGGTTTTATTGATGATCCGTACAAAATCACGGACGAAAATACGCATCGTATGAACGCACTTTTTCACGGCCAACGCGAAAAATGCGTTCGTCTGACCCTAGCATAAAAGAGCAAAATGTGGAGCAATAATTGACAACGGAGCGAGATGTGACTTAAGCAGAATACACACACACACCTTCATGGAATATTTTCTCTCTGGGTTTAAAGGAGCCGCGCTGTGAATGCGCTGATAGAGGTGCCGCAGCGCACACCCCCACCGTGTATATCGAGCTCTGTAACGGCATACAAGAAGAAAGTGAGGCGGGCGAGAGTCCGCGGCGTGGGGGGGGCGAGAGTCGCGGCGTGGGGTGGGGCGAGAGTCGCGGCGTGGGGTGGGGCGAGAGTCGCGGCGTGGGGTGGGGCGAGAGTCGCGGGGCGGGGGGCGAGAGTCGCGGGGCGGGGGGCGAGAGTCGCGGGGCGGGGGGCGAGAGTCGCGGGGCGGGGGGCGAGAGTCGCGGGGCGGGGGGGCGAGAGTCGCGGGGGGGCGAGAGTCGCGGCGTGGGGTGGGGCGAGAGTCGCGGGGCGGGGGGGGGCGAGAGTCGCGGGGGGGCGAGAGTCGCGGGGCGGGGGGGCGAGAGTCGCGGGGCGGGGGGGGGCGAGAGTCGCGGGGGCGGGGGCGAGAGTCGCGGGGCGGGGGGGCGAGAGTCGCGGGGCGGGGGGGCGAGAGTCGCGGGGCGGGGGGGCGAGAGTCGCGGGGCGGGGGGGCGAGAGTCCGCGGGGCGGGGGGGCGAGAGTCGCGGGGCGGGGGGGCGAGAGTCGCGGGGCGGGGGGCGAGAGTCGGCGGCGGGGCGGGGGGCGAGAGTCCGCGGCGGCGGGGGCGAGAGTCGCGGGGCGGGGGGGCGAGAGTCGCGGGGCGGGGGGGCGAGAGTCACGGCACGGGGGCGAGAGTCACGGCACGGGGGCGAGAGTCACGGCACGGGGCGAGAGTCACGGCACGGGGGCGAGAGTCACGGCACGGGGGCGAGAGTCACGGCACGGGGGCGAGAGTCACGGCACGGGGGCGAGAGTCACGGCACGGGGGCGAGAGTCACGGCACGGGGCGAGAGTCACGGCACGGGGGCGAGAGTCACGGCACGGGGGCGAGAGTCACGGCACGGGGGCGAGAGTCACGGCACGGGGCGAGAGTCAGGCGAGAGTCACGGCACGGGGGCGAGAGTCACGGCACGGGGGCGAGAGTCACGGCACGGGGGCGAGAGTCACGGCACGGGGGCGAGAGTCACGGCACGGGGGCGAGAGTCACGGCACGGGGGCGAGAGTCACGGCACGGGGGCGAGAGTCACGGCACGGGGGCGAGAGTCACGGCACGGGGGCGAGAGTCACGGCACGGGGCGAGAGTCACGGCACGGGGCGAGAGTCACGGCACGGGGGCGAGAGTCACGGCACGGGGCGAGAGTCACGGCACGGGGGCGAGAGTCACGGCACGGGGGCGAGAGTCACGGCACGGGGGCGAGAGTCACGGCACGGGGCGAGAGTCACGGCACGGGGGCGAGAGTCACGGCACGGGGGCGAGAGTCACGGCACGGGGCGAGAGTCACGGCAACGGGGGCGAGAGTCACGGCACGGGGGCGAGAGTCACGGCACGGGGGCGAGAGTCACGGCACGGGGGCGAGAGTCACGGCACGGGGCGAGAGTCACGGCACGGGGAGAGTCACGGCACGGGGGCGAGAGTCACGGCACGGGGGCGAGAGTCACGGCACGAGTCACGGCACGGGGGGCGGCACGGGGGGCGAGAGTCACGGCACGGGGGGCGAGAGTCACGGCACGGGGGCGAGAGTCACGGCACGGGGGGCGAGAGTCACGGCACGGGGGGCGAGAGTCACGGCACGGGGGGCGAGAGTCACGGCACGGGGGCGAGAGTCACGGCCGGGGGCGAGAGTCACGGCACGGGGGCGAGAGTCACGGCACGGGGGCGAGAGTCACGGCACGGGGGGCGAGAGTCACACGGCACGGGGGGCGAGAGTCACGGCACGGGGGGGCGAGAGTCACGGCACGGGGGCGAGAGTCACGGCACGGGGGCGAGAGTCACGGCACGGGGGCGAGAGTCACGGCACGGGGGCGAGAGTCACGGCACGGGGGCGAGAGTCACGGCACGGGGGCGAGAGTCCACGGCACGGGGGCGAGAGTCACGGCACGGGGCGAGAGTCACGGCACGGGGCGAGAGTCACGGCACGGGGGCGAGAGTCACGGCACGGGGGCGAGAGTCACGGCACGGGGGCGAGAGTCACGGCACGGGAGCGAGAGTCACGGCACGGGGCGAGAGTCACGGCACGGGAGCGAGAGTCACGGCACGGGGGCGAGAGTCACGGCACGGGAGCGAGAGTCACGGCACGGGGGGCGAGTCACGGCACGGGGGGGCGAGAGTCACGGCACGGGGGGGCGAGTCACGGCACGGGGGGGCGAGAGTCACGGCACGGGGGCGAGAGTCAGGCGAGAGTCACGGCACGGGGCGAGAGTCACGGCACGGGAGCAGAGTCACGGCGGCGAGAGTCACGAGAGGGGGCGAGAGTCACGGGGCGAGAGTCACGCACGGGGGCGAGAGTCACGGCACGGGGGCGAGAAGTCACGGCACGGGGGCGAGAGTCACGGCACGCGAGAGTCAGGCACGGGGCGAGAGTCACGGCACGGGGCGAGAGTCACGGCACGGGGGCGAGAGTCACGGCACGGGGCGAGAGTCACGGCACGGGGGCGAGAGTCACGGCACGGGGGCGAGAGCAGGCACGGGGGCGAGAGTCACGGCACGGGGGGGCGAGAGTCACGGCACGGGGGGGCGAGAGTCACGGCACGGGGGGCGAGAGTCACGGCACGGGGGGGGCGAGAGTCACGGCACGGGGGGGCGAGAGTCACGGCACGGGGGGGCGAGAGTCACGGCACGGGGGGCGAGAGTCACGGCACGGGGGGCGAGAGTCACGGCACGGGGCGAGAGTCGCGGCACGGGGGGCGAGAGTCGCGGCACGGGGGGGCGAGAGTCACAGCACGGGGGGCGAGAGTCACGGCACGGGGGCGAGAGTCAGGCGAGAGTCACGGCACGGGGCGAGAGTCACGGCACGGGGGCGAGAGTCACGGCACGGGGGCGAGAGTCACGGCACGGGGGCGAGAGTCACGGCACGGGGGCGAGAGGCACGGCACGGGGGCGAGAGGCACGGCACGGGGGCGAGAGTCACGGCACGGGGGCGAGAGTCACGGCACGGGGCGAGAGTCACGGCACGGGGGCGAGAGTCACGGCACGGGGGCGAGAGTCACGGCACGGGGCGAGAGTCACGGCACGGGGGCGAGAGTCACGGCACGGGGGCGAGAGTCACGGCACGGGGGCGAGAGTCACGGCACGGGGCGAGAGTCACGGCACGGGAGCGAGAGTCAGGCGAGAGTCACGGCACGGGGGGCGGCACGGGGGGGCGAGAGTCACGGCACGGGGGGGCGAGAGTCACGGCACGGGGGCGAGAGTCACGGACGGGGGGGGCGAGAGTCACGGCACGGGGGGGCGAGAGTCACGGCACGGGGGGCGAAGTCACGGCACGGGGCGAGAGTCACGGCACGGCGGGGGGCGAGAGTCACGGCACGGGGGGCGAGAGTCACGGCACGGGGGGGCGAGAGTCACGGCACGGGGGGCGAGAGCACGGCAACGGGGGGGCGAGAGTCACGGCACGGGGGGCGAGAGTCACGGCACGGGGGGGCGAGAGTCACGGCACGGGGGGGCGAGAGTCACGGCACGGGGGGGCGAGAGTCACGGCACGGGGCGAGAGTCACGGCACGGGGCGAGAGTCACGGCACGGGGGGCAGAGTCACGGCACCGGCGAGAGTCACGGCAGGGGGCGAGAGTCACGGCACGGGGGGGCGAGAGTCACGGCAGGGGGCGAGAGTCACGGCACGGGGGGCGAGGAGTCACGGCACGGGGGGGCGAGAGTCACGGCACGGGGCGAGAGTCACGGCAACGGGGGCAAGAGTCACGGCACGGGGCGAGAGTCACGGCACGGGGGACGAGTCACGGCACGGGGGCGAGAGTCACGGCACGGGGGCGAGAGTCACGGCACGGGGGCGAGAGTCACGGCACGGGGGCGAGAGTCACGGCACGGGGGCGAGAAGTCACGGCACGGGGCGAGAGTCACGGCACGGGGGCGAGAGTCACGGCACGGGGGGCGAGAGTCACGGCACGGGGGGCGAGAGTCACGGCACGGGGCGAGAGTCACGGCACGGGGGGCGAGAGTCACGGCACGGGGGGGGGGGGTCGAGAGTCACGGCACGGGGGGGTCGAGAGTCACGGCACGGGGGTCGAGAGTCACGCACGGGGGGCGAGAGTCACGCACGGGGGGCGAGAGTCACGCACGGGGGGCGAGAGTCACGCACGGGGGGCGAGAGTCACGCACGGGGGGAGAGTCACGGCATGGGGGGGGCGAGAGTCACGCGCCCCCCCCCGAGTCAGACACAGGAACACCTGACAAAGCGAAAACATGAGACTGCAGCGTTTATGCAAACAGATTCTGCGACCGGTCACCCAGTGCCGCTAAGGATCATGGGAAACCGGGCGCAAGTCACGGGGGGGGGGGGGTTCAATAAATCTGATTCTATTTATCCAGGAGGATTTCAAATCGATTATATTGGAAACGAATCTCACATTCCCGGCAAAAACTCCGGCAGTAAAAGCCGATCTATGAAAATGAAAAACAGGTGTCAGTCCAGTGCAAACTCACTGCTTAGTGAACAAGCCCCTAAATGATCTGCACAGAAGAAGTGAAACCCCACGTACTGGACGAGAAGTCGGAGGAGCCGTACACAGATAACTCGATGCAGACATGGCCGCAGGAATGTAATGCGACGGTCATTATATTCCATCTACAGGCAAGCCTCGGCAAAACGTGGCGGAATCCTTTGGTGTTTTGTGTCGCATCACACTGTAACCTGATATCAATCCCAATTTCCTGCACAGAACAGGAGAAACGTCTTGCACATACTGTGACAACGTCAGTGTAAAATGTAAATGAGAAATCTGCGCTGCCGAGATCCGGAAATTACAGCGACGGCGAGAGACGGGCAGACGAATCCGACGCATCTGCGGTGCGGGAAGAGAATTCATCCGGTTATAAACCAGGGTCACAGCGTAACGTTCGAGGCCTCTGAATACCGGCTGTATCCGTAAGGATCAGGGAAAGCACAGCCCGTCAGGCTCTCTGCACCCGGCAGCTAGAGTTAATCTTTTGCAGGTAATTAACCAAAGAGGAGTCACCGGGGACCTGCTTCAATTCCTATTGCAGTATATGAATAATGCATAGTACAGAGCAGCACCTTCCCTGAGCGCCCCCTCTGCGTAAAGTGCGCCCCCCTCTGCGTAAAGTGCGCCCCCCCTCTGTGTAGTGCGCCCCCTCCTGCGTAAAGTGCGCACCACCCCCTCTGCGTAAAGTGCGCCCCCCCTCTGCGTAAAGTGCGCGCCCCCCTCTGCGTAAAGTGCGCCCCCCCTCTGCGTAAAGTGTGCCCCCCCTCTGCGTAAAGTGCGCCCCCCCCTCTGCGTAAAGTGCGCCCCCCCCCTCTGCGTAAAGTGCGCCCCCCCCTCTGCGTAAAGTGCGCCCCCCCCTCTGCGTAAAGTGCGCCCCCCCCTCTGCGTAAAGTGCGCCCCCCCCCTCTGCGTAAAGTGCGCCCCCCCTCTGCGTAAAGTGCGCCCCCCCTGCGCGTAAAGTGCCCCCCCCCTCTGCGTAAAGTGCACCCCCCCTCTGCGTAAAGTGCGCCCCCCCTCTGCGTAAAGTGCGCCCCTCTGCGTAAAGTGCGCGCCCCCCTCTGCGTAAAGTGGCCCCCCTCTGCGTAAAGTGCGCCCCCCCTGCGTAAAGTGCGCCCCCCCTCTGCGTAAAGTGCGCCCCCCCTCTGCGTAAAGTGCGCCCCCCTCTGCGTAAAGTGCGCCCCCCCCTCTGCGTAAAGTGCTATCCTCCCCCCCCCCGTGAAGTGCGCCCGGGAAAACGCAGCCACCTGGCAACCCTACCTGCATGAAACCTGCCTGATCTTGCGGTTACCACAACCAGTCGGTTCTTTTTGGCCGGTCGCCGGTCTGACCCTTCAGGATGCGGAGACGCGCCCCGGCCAGTGGCTCAACATTAACCCATGAAAAGCAGTGGACACAATGCTTTATATGGCGCAACAGAAATCAGAGCAGCGGGTACATTTAAAGAGGGTTACGGGCGTTGACCCGGCGTCTCCCATGAGGACCCTCAGGGCAGAAAGTAACATTTCACAGGAGTATAAATAGCAGTGAGGCGCAAACGCCCAAATCTCACCATCTGGCACCATCTGTAGGGAGCCTCGTACCGCGCCGTATACAGAGATACAGCGCCTTTATATGAGGGATGAGCAGTGATACAGGGGATCCGGTGTATACAGGCAGGGGATCCGGTGTATACAGGCAGGGGATCCGGTGTATACAGGCAGGGGATCCGGTGTATACAGGCAGGGGATACGGTGTATACAGGCAGGGGATACGGTGTATACAGGCAGGGGATACGGTGTATACAGGCAGGGGATACGGTGAATACAGGCAGGGGATACGGTGAATACAGGCAGGGGATACGGTGTATACAGGCAGGGGATACGGTTTATACAGGGGATACGGTGTATACAGGCAGGGGATACGGTGTATACAGGCAGGGGATACGGTGTATACAGGCAGGGATACGGTGTATACAGGCAGGGGATACGGTGTATACAGGCAGGGGATACGGTGTATACAGGCAGGGATACGGTGTATACAGGCAGGGGATACGGTGTATACAGGCAGGGGATACGGTGTATACAGGCAGGGGATACGGTGTATACAGGCAGGGGATACGGTGTATACAGGGGATACGGTTTATACAGGGGATACGGTTTATACAGGGGATACGGTGTATACAGGCAGGGGATACGGTGTATACAGGCAGGGGATACGGTGTATACAGGCAGGGGATACGGTGTATACAGGCAGGGGATACGGTGTATACAGGCAGGGGATACGGTGTATACAGGCAGGGGATACGGTGTATACAGGCAGGGGATACGGTGTATACAGGCAGGGGATACGGTGTATACAGGCAGGGGATACGGTGTATACAGGCAGGGGATACGGTGTATACAGGCAGGGGAAGGATGTTTACAGTCTCTCACCCAGATGGCTGTGACCCCCCCCCCCCCGCCCGGTGTTTGCGTCGGCGCGATGTGTGACCGCTGGTGGAAATGATCAGCAGATTGTGCTTCGTAAATGCGTTTTAAATAGTCAGGCGTGAGACGAGTCCGGGAATATTTAATGTACACAGGGGACGGGGCAGCGACGAGCCCGGAACATTTAATGTACACAGGGGACGGGGCGGCGACGTGTCCAAGCACATTTAATGTACACATGGGACGGGGCGGGGACGAGTCCGGGAATATTTAATGTACACAGGGGGTGGGGCAGCGACAAGTCCGGGAATATTTCATGCACACAGGGGACGGGGCGGCGTAGAGCACGGGAATATTTCATGCACACAGGGGACGGGGCAGCGACGAGCCCGGAACATTTAATGTAAACTGTCAAATAAACGCGGCAAAAACTGAACTCCAAGAATTCGGTTACATCTGTACGGAGCCTTTACCACCCGGTGCCAGGGGCGGCCTGTGCCAATGGCTGCCATATTGGGCTATGGGAAGTTCCGGGGAAAATATTTACGCATAAACCTTTCATATACACAGAATTTTATGTTCCCAGTGTAATAAAATGACTGAAAGTCTGATCAACATTTTGGCAGGCGGCGCAGAGCCCAGCAGGGGCCCGGGCAGGCGGCGCAGAGCCCAGCAGGGGCCCAGGCAGGCAGCGCAGAGCCCAGCAGGGGCCCGGGCAGGCAGCGCAGAGCCCAGCAGCCCAGCAGGGGCCCGGGCAGGCGGCGCAGAGCCCCGGGCAGGAGGCGCAAAGCCCAGCAGGGGCCCGGGCAGGCGGTGCAGAGCCCAGCAGCCCAGCAGGGGCCCGGGCAGGCGGCGCAGAGCCCAGCAGGGGCCCGGGCAGGCGGCGCAGAGCCCAGCAGAGCTCCGGGCAGGCGGCGCAGAGCCCAGCAGAGGTGACATTTCCACAAAGTGAATGGTGATCTCAGGACATTGCCAATCCTCAGGCGTTCAAGCCGTGGGGGAAATGGCCCGCCCAGACACCACCGGAGGATCGGCAAGGCAGAGGAGAGAGACACGGCCAGCCAGACGAGAGACAGCTTTTAAAATCCATCCACGCCTGGCCCCGCAATCAGAAGGCCGGGAATCGAGGTCGGGACAGGCCGGTGAGCCACTCTCCAAGTCCCCAAAGTGAGTTACAGCCGCGGAGACAGAGCTACACAGGATTTGGGGTTTTAGGTCAAAACCATTAACAAAAAGGCATCTGATCCGTTGCCATGGCAGCAGCATATTGTATACAAAGCTATTGCTACAGGTCACGGCCTCCTCCTCTCTGCGCGGCCGTACAATGGGCAGACTGCGGCAGATTCCGGCTCGCGGCGCGTGAAGACAGATGTCAGCTGAGGCGACGCGCACAAAGGGATAACCGTCTTCCATTCACACAAAGCGGCCGTACAGGAAGGACAGGACGAGCGCGGCACATCAACTGTCGCCGATCCGGCGCGCTGAATAATGTATAATGCGTGCGGACGCCCCAGGAATGATATGAATATTGAATGAGCCGCTCCAACAAGCAGACCTCACGTCCGGGGCCTTAATGGAACGCAGGCGGAGGCTTCGATCGCCGAGCGTGAAACATAAAGCCCATTAGGAAGAGCCGGAAATAAAGCCGATCCGGCGGTGATCTACCGGGCAAAGCTCCTCCTGTCCGGATATAAAAACAGGGCTATACCGGGACACCTGCCCCACATACCCAGCAGGACCTGGCTGCACCCCGGGGGCAGTGATTCGGAGACGCTTTGGGGTGCTGCGCTACAGCAGGTTCGCTGTACAGGGAGAGTCTATATAACACACCTTTACTAAATCGCCCGGATCTGGGGGGGGCAAACATCTTAACCAGACCCAGCTCGGAGAGGATTGAACCAGACACGGCCCAGCCAAACAAGAGAGCGCCTATAATCCAACAAATGAATAAAGGGGACAATACTAACAGCCCTGTGTCCGGGCAGGGGGGGTATTAAATGCCCAGCAGAGACAAAAAAAAAAATAGAATTATATACGCACACTAATAATTAGTAACAGGTTAGACGGTGAGGCTCGACACCCCCCCCTCCCCCGCACGAGAGGTGACACTTGTGAAGGGAAAGCAGACGCTGGAGCTGCGCGTGTGACAGTTCCTCGCGGCTGTCATTCAGATCACACAGCGAGGCGAGACATCCTGCTCACACCACAAATTACACACAATCACACAGATAAGTCACACATTAACCCCTTTCAACAAGATCAATGAGCGTCTGGAGGAGACGACCGTGGCAGGGGGCCTGGCACACTGTGTGGCCGAGACTGTGGCAGAGGGGCTGGCACACTGTATAGTAGAGTATCCACTGGCAGAAAGGTTGGCACACTGTATGAGCAAGCCTTCCATGGCAAAGGGTCTGGCACACTGTGTGACCGAGTCTGTCCCAGAGAGGCTGGCACACTGTATAGGAGCGTATCCACTCGCAGAAAGGTTGGCACACTGTATGGAAAGCCCGTGGCAGGGGGGGTTGGCACACTGTGTGACCGAGTCTGTCCCAGAGAGGCTGGCACACTGTATAGGAGCGTATCCACTGGCAGAAAGGTTGGCACGCTGTATGGCAAGCCCGTGGCAGGGGGGGGTTGGCACAGGGCCTTACCCACTCTATGGACGAGGCCTTGCTGATCCTGCAGCTGAATAAGCAGGAATACCAACTGGAATTATTCCGCCTTTACTCAAACCAGCTCTCGGTTCGGATCCGCTTACAGGTCTGGATCGCTCAGCTTAGAAAAGGTGAAGCTGGAAATATTAGAATATGGTGCAAAAGTTCATTTATTTCAGTAATGCAGCTTAAAAGGTGAAACGAATATATGAGACTCAGTTCAAGCGGTGATTTGTCATTATTGTGATGATTCTGGTTACAGCTCATGAAAACCCCAAATGCACAATCTCCGAAAATGAGAATATTCCATGTAATCAATAAAACAAGGATTGTACATAGAACAATATGGCACCTGTGAAACGTAGGGATAGACCGATACCACTTTAAGACCGATACTTTTATGTCATGTGAACGCTTTTCAAAACAGACCTCATATAAAAATGCCCCCAGCTCACACGTATATACCCCCCCCCCGAATTAATTATATATATAGTGTTTATTATTGCAGAAGCCACCTGCACATCACAGCAATTCGATGAATTACATCCCAGCGCTCCTGTGCCACATTCCCCATATGCAGCAAGGAATTCTGGGTAGGATATGAAAATGACCTCTGTCTCACCTTTATGCATCCTGGGTCTGTTATTACACAGATCCCTAAAATCAATGCTATACCACACTGACTTTCTAGCAGAGATAAGGTTTATGCAACTGGTCAAAACGTGTATATTAATATATATATATATAAATTCGGGGGGGATATATCCATGTGAGCTGGGGGATATGTAGCTTGCCCCCAGCTCACATGGATTTGCCACGTGAACGCTTCACAGCAGCGCGACCGGACCTTCAGATGGGCGAGTAGGGCTGTGCAATATGGACAAAAATAATCATATTGCGATTTTTTGAATGATTATTGCGATTTTATTTGCGATTTAGACAATTGTTTTTGCTTTTTCAAACATGCTACATACATTCTAAATGTATTCAGCACATGGATATACTGCCCCAGCTCACCTCTTTGCGCCGAGTGGTCGGCTCCCTGTGAGCTTCCGGCGGCATGGAGCTTGGGCGCTCGCCTGGGGGAACAACGTGACAGGTCATTGAACCAGGTTTTGGTGCTTTTGGCAGTGTGGGCAGGTGCCAAGTCCTGCTGGAAAATGAAGTCAGCATCCCCATAAAGCTCGTCTTTGGAAGAAAGCATGAAGTGCTCCAAAATCTCCTGGTAGACGGCCGCGTTGACCCTGGATTTAATGAAGCACAGTGGACCAACACCAGCAGATGACATGGCTACACAAATCAACACAGACTGTGGAAACTTCACACTGGACTTCAAGCATCTTGCAGTGTGTGCCTCTCCAATCTTCCTCCATACTCTGGCTCCTTGGTTTCCAAAGGAGATGCAAAATTTGCTCTCATCAGCAAAGAGGACTTTGGAGCCGCTGAGCAACAGATCAGGGGTGTTTTTCTTTAGCCCAGGTAAGACGCTTCTGACGTTGTTTGTTGTTCAGGAGCGGTTTGACAAGAGGAATACGACATTTGAAGGCCATGTCCAGGATCCGTCTGTGTGTGGTGGCTCTTGATGCACTGACTCCAGCCTCAGTCCACTCCTTGTGAAAGTCCCCAACACTTTGAATGGCCTTTTCCTGACAATCCTCTCCAGGCTGCGGTCATCCCTGCTGCTTGTGCACCTTTTTATTCCACACTTTTCCCTTCCACATAACTTTCTATTAATGTGCTTTGATACAGCACTTTGGGAACATCCAACTTCTTTTGCAATGACGTTTTGAGGTTTTCCCTCCTTATGGAGGGGGTCAATGATGGTTTTCTGCACAACAGTCAGGTCAGCAGTCTTTCCCATGATTGTGATTCCTACTGAACCAGACTGAGAGACCATTTAAAGGCTCAGGAACCCTTTGCAGGTGTTATGGCTGAATTAACTGATTATCGCACCTTTTCACAATATTTTAATTTCCTGAGATTGTGGATTTGGGGTTTTCATGAGTTGTAACCAGAATCATCACAATTATGACAAATCACGGCTTGATCGATCTCGCTTTGCATCTAATGAGTCTCATATATTACTTTCACCTTTTAAGTTGCATTACTGAAATAAATGAACTTTTGCACCATATTCTGATTTTGAGTTTCACCTGTAAATCTGCAAGCTCCTGGGACGACGTTTGATTTCACTTGACAAACCCAGTCCCAGGTAGCCACTGGCTCCTAGTCCCTGCTCTATGAGCCCCTGCGAGCACAGGGATTGGAATGACACACTTCAACACTCTGAAAAAAAGCACGAGCACCGGGATCTGCAAGATCACTACAGCCACATCCTGGTGCAAGAGGTTTCTCGGTCACAGCTAAAAGCGCAGAGAAGGACAAAGCAACAGTAACGGGAGACGCGAGGGCACACCCCGAGAATCCGTGCTGGTAAAAGGTTCACACGTATAACTTACACACCGTGTGGCGGCCCCTCCAGCGTGTGTGTGTGTGTATAATGACAGACACCTCCTGCCTATATAACCTGGACGTTCTTACAGGAGTTTCTATAGCAAAAGAATAGCATTAATATGATCCAATCAGGATTGGTTTCCCAGACCCTGCACTTTAAATCTATGCCATCCTCAGAAACACAGACACAGAGACAGACACAGAGACAGACACAGAGACAGACACAGAGACAGACACAGAGACAGACACAGAGACAGACACAGAGACAGACACAGAGACAGACACAGAGACAGACACAGAGACAGACACAGAGACAGACACAGAGAGACAGACACAGAGACAGAGAGACAGACACAGAGAGACAGACACAGAGACAGACACAGAGACAGACACAGAGACAGACACACACAGCACCAAGATGTAGGTGCCAGTGGCTCCAATGTCCCAAACCGCTGGGCAGAATATAAAAATTCAACTATTCGAGAAGGACGAAGGGATTTCTCAGAATTTTCTTTGCAAGCTTCTCTCACACGGCAGAAAACACAAATACACGAACGTCACACTACAGCGTGAAACAAACCGAAACAAGAGAACAAGAAACTTAAACCATGTTAAAAAAAAAAAAAATCTAAAGAAATCCAATGATGGGAAATAATATACATATAATCATTTAACCCTTACAAGGCGTGCGGTCATGATCGATTGATTGTGATGCAGGAATTCACAAAATGCTGTTATATATAAGGTTTAATCTTTACGCCTCTTAATCGTGGAGTCCGAGGTTTCAATACTACCAGGATTATTCAGAGAAAGGTGAAAATCAGGATAACTGGCAGGAGACAAGAACAATCTACAACAAACAGCCTATTTGGAGAGAGAGATAAATGGGAGAAATTTTTCCGGTTTGGTTATTTTGACCTAGAATTTTCACTTCTCCAGTCATTCTCCCGAGTTTTACCTTTCTTTGAATAACCCTGTGTCCTGGGATTCTCCGGCCGCTCGTGTTACAAACAGTTCCCACCCAGGACTGTACAATGTGCAAGAGGACATTCACCCAGACAAAAAAAAAAAGGAGATTTCACCTACAGCAGAGGAAAAGGACTCATCCCAGGCGGATCAATAAAGATGTTGAATTTTCTAACCTGGAATGTTGTTCTGATTCGGTAGATCCTTATACAGAGGATTCATTGATCTCTAGTGTTTTATACTATGAAATTTCTTCAGATTGGGAGGGGGGGTGGGTTTACACTTGATGGACACCACCACAACCCTCTTACTAAGCAATTGGGTGTATCTGGGGAGCAGAGGGTCACCATCGCTGGTCCCTCGCCTATATATGTAATTTTATGAATTAACCTCTTAATCCCCAAAGAGAAAACCAGGAATACATTTTTTTATTTTTTATTATTATTGATCCAGCATTCCGGCACAATCACAACCACGCAACGAATGACCTGCCCCCAGCTGACACATACATTATGATGCTCCAATATCGATCGATCAGGTCATTTTAGGATAATGTCAGCTCTGATATTACGGATCCATCCCGTCCCCCCCGTCCCCGGGTAATCTGATGCCACACAGAGAATCATTACTCCACAACACCGTGTCCCAGCTATCAGGCATTTAATGGTTAATTACACTCACAACACGTGCATTAATATCACACAATGATTTTCTCCTGCCATCTACTGAGGCGTGTTCAGTTCCTCAGCAGCTGCTGAATTGTTTCATTGCAGCAGATCAGTTTGCTGCAGCCGTCTCACTGAACGCTTTAGCTGGGAATATGGAAGTGAAAGGGCAGAGGATCGCTTAATGAAAGCTGCCGTTTCTGCAAAATCCACTTTTGTCCATTTTATTAGCACTTTAGTGTTAATGTTACCATCTTCCAATAAAGATTTGGTGTTTTGCTCCAACAAAACCTCAAAACTGAACATTACCTTATTGGATTATTTGCTGCGTGGAGGCGGCCATCTTTCCTACGTCACACTCAGCTAACCCCGCAGCACCTCTCGACTCGGCTGCAAGTGCCAAGTTAGCAGTGCTGAGCCGCAGCACAGCGTTCAGTGGCAAGTTGCTAACTTAGT
The DNA here is from genome assembly GCA_009667805.1 of Leptobrachium leishanense. NCBI lineage: Eukaryota > Metazoa > Chordata > Amphibia > Anura > Megophryidae > Leptobrachium > Leptobrachium leishanense. The sequence goes on along the minus strand of CM019067.1, from coordinate 43,550,265 downwards.
ACTTGCAGCGGCTGAGGAACTGAACGTGCCTCTGGATTCAAAGCGTTCATGGAATTGCCGTCTATCAGCCCCGATTTAAACACTCGCCTTCGTAACCCAAAACCCCGAGCACAGACGTTTATTAGCGCTGACACCGATCACGAGTGAAATCAAGTCATTAAAACGCTCCCAGATTGTCGCCGTCTAATTATCAGAGACGCCGCTCAAAACAGCAGCGGCTCACCATCAAAATATAGCGGGAGGGGGGTGACTAGCCGGCAACACGAGCAGCCGCATGTTCTGAGAGCTCTGTGTGCGGCGCTCGGTTTTCCCAATCCAGCTGCTAATACAAGGGGCATCCCAACCTTAACTTATCTCCCTCGGGGTCCGAACACCCTCCTGAAGCAGGATGGCTCCTCCAAAGGTCCAGCGGCAACTCGAGGGGACCCGGACCAGCCCATCTGAAAAAGGCCACAAAATTCAAGATGGCGGCTCCCCGATTTCGGGTTCTTCTAGCTCTGGCCTGGACTTGGAGGAACAGGATGCGGATCTCCTCTCTAACACGTCCCCAGCATCTGAGAGGGCAATGCATGATATGCTCCAGGGACTCCGCGCTACCCTCCAGGCCGATCTCAAAGAGGCGCTGCAGGAGCTCCGCCGCGATGTTCAGGATTTAGGTGAGCGCACTGACCATCCTGAGACCAAATCTGACGACATTTGCCTGGCTCATAATGATCTTGTGGACAGACACCAGACTCTGCAAATAGCTCATGACGCGCTGGCTACAAAAGTTGCTGACTTAGAGGACCGCTCACGCAGAAACAACGTGCGGATCCGTGGTGTCCCGGAGGCGGTGGTTTTGGCTGATCTTCCGGCATATCTCATGGAGGTTTTCCAGCTATTACTCCCCTCAGGACTTACTCCTAGACCGCGCTCATCGGCTCCCCAAAGCGAGACACCTGTCACCTGATGTTCCCCGAGATGTTATTGTACGGGTTCACTTTTATCATATTAAGGAGTCCTTAATGTCTGCTGCTAGGAAAGGTCCGACCTTGCCGGCTCCGCATGCTCTGTATGCTCCGCTGCTATGGTTTGCGGATCTATCAGCGACGACCCTGGCGAAACGACGTGAATTTCTTCCCTTGACAAAGCTCCTGAGGAACTACGAAGTGGCTTACAGATGGGGTTTCCCGACCAAATTGCTGGTGTGGAGAGAGGGGAAGCTACATGCTATCCCCAACATCCCATCGGGCATGTAACTCCTTCTGGAATGGGGGGTTTGTGCAGGAGTACACCCCACCTCGCATGGTAACAGCATCTCCACTTAAGGTTTCGCCGGAGTGGCACCGCGTCAAGCCGAAATGAACGGCTGACCCTGTGACTGGGCCTACATCGCTCTCTCTTCTCTGTCCTGTGGGACTTTACCAACTCCCGCTTCTCCTTCGCTGATGGGATGATCCACCCCTTAATATGGAACCGAGCTCCCTCACCCCCGGTTGGTGGTTCGTACTTGATACGATCTCATTGATCTGGATATTTCCTTTCCCTGGTATAACAGGGATAACCCCCCCCCCCCCCATGGGTGTTTACTCTCCAGATTTTCTACCTCGCATTATCCACACTGGCGAGTTACACCCCTTCGCACTGCGGGCTCGCAGTGTTTTCTTGTTACTGTATCTTTCTAAAAAAAATTCCTTTATTTTTTATGGTTCGTCCGGTTCCTTTCTCCCCTCAGCTCTCTTTTTTGCACAGGTCCCTTGGAGGATTTATGCTTCTTACAAGTTGGGGATTACCTGCATTGTGGGGGTGGGAAGGGGAGGAGGCATTCACCAACTGGTGTTTCCCAATGTGTATTACCTTTACATTTGATTGATGGGTTCTCCTGAACTGAAATTTTTCTCCCTGAATGTTAGAGGTTTGAATGTTCCTTTTAAACGACACGGCCTTTTCTGAGATTTGCATATGCATAAACCTGCGATAGTGTGCTTACAGGAGACACATTTTCGATCTCACGATGCTCCCCGTCTTCAGTCTCAGATGTACCCATGTCCAACAAAAATCGAGAGGAGTCTCCATCCTTTTCCATAGAGATTGGTTGTTTCAGGTTGCATCTCAATACCAGGACAAGGAGGGGAGAATGTTGATATTGACTGGCTCTTTAAATGATGTTCCGGTGACTATTGTTAATTTGTATTTCCCAAATGTTAACCAGTTGCAGTTCCTGATGAAAGCCCATAAAAAACTTCAGTCTCTTAGCCAAGGCGCTGTGTATATCTGTGGCGACTTTAATATGACTCCTTGCCCCATGGTTGATAGACGGTCCTCTGGGGGTCGCCTCCCCTCTCAAAAAGCAAAGTCTCTTGGCCGACGCTTCACTGACTTTTTGCACTCTGTTGATCTGTATGATGTCTGCGTATCTCCCACCCTCAGGCTAGGGATTACACTTTTTTTTCCCAGGTGCGCTCCTCCTATAGCAGAATTGAATTATACCTTATACACCGAACCATGATCCTCATAGAAACATAGAAAAATGTGGGCAGATAAGAACCTTTCGGCCCATCTAGTCGCCCAATTACATGGATACTTTACCTGGATTTATCTTTTGTTTAGGATAGCCTTATGCCTATCCCATGCCTGCTTAAATTCAATTACTGTTTTGGCCTCTACCACTTCAACTGGAAGACTGTTCCATGTATCCACCACCCTCTCAGTAAAATAATGCTTCCTGATGTTACTTTTAAACCTTTGCCCCTCTAATCTAAGACTATGTCTTCTTGTTTTGCTATTTTGTTTCCGTTTAAATATACTCCCTTCCTCTACCTTGTGGATTCCCTTTACGTATTTAAATGTTTCTATCATATCTCCTCTGTCTCGTCTTTTTTCCATCTCCTGGATGCTCAAATAGGACCCATGACATGGTCTGACCACGCACCTTTGATACTTTCGTGCTCATTTTCTGGCTCGAGGTGTGGGCTCGTGGCGTTTAAATGATTCGTTAATTGTGGACCCGGCTGGGAGGGATGGGGCCGCGTCAATTCTCGAGGATTACTACAGATTGAACACTTCGGAGGTGGCAATCTCCTCTGTGTGGTTGGCTCACAAAGCAGTTATCAGGGGTCACTTCATTAAACAGGGGGCTTATAGAAACAGTATACTATTAAAACATCAAATCTCTTACAACAAATCTCCTCCTCAGAGTCCCAAAATAAGACTAAGCCCACTCCATCGATTACATCTCAATTGCTTTCCTTGCGGAGGGAGTTGGAGCACTTGGGCCTGCAGGTTATGGAACGATCCCTGCGCAAACTAAATTACACTTCCTATACTCAGGGTAACAAGGCGGGAAAGTTACTGGCCTCTAAACTCAGGGCAAGACGCGTTCAAACTAAAATCCCCCATATGAAAGCTTAGGGGGACAAATAGTGCGTAATCCAGCGCTGATTGTCTCGGAATTTGCCAACTATTATAGCTCCCTTTACCATCTCAAACTTGACTCGGCCATTCCACCGCCCTGCCCGGCAGAGATATCCACCACCCTGCCCGGCAGAGATATCCACCGCCCTACCCGGCAGAGATATCCACCGCCCTACCCGGCAGAGATATCCACCGCCCTGCCCGGCAGAGATATCCACCGCCCTGCCCGGCAGAGATATCCACCGCCCTGCCCGGCAGAGATATCCACCGCCCTGCCCGGCAGAGATATCCACCGCCCTGCCCGGCAGAGATATCCACCGCCCTGCCCGGCAGAGATATCCACCGCCCTGCCCGGCAGAAATATCCACCGCCCTGCCCGGCAGAAATATCCACCGCCCTGCCCGGCAGAAATATCCACCGCCCTGCCCGGCAGAAATATCCACCGCCCTGCCCGGCAGAGATATCCACCTTCTTAGCACAAACACATTTGCCGACATTACTGCCCCATCATCAAGCTGACCTGCTGGCCCCCTTCTCTGAGGAGGACGTCTATAAAGCGATCCAAGCTCTCCCGAAAAGGTAAAGCGCCGGGCCCTGATGGATTATCTAATCTTTATTATCAAAGCTTCGCCTCACTTCTGGTCCCTACCCTGACTGCCTTATTTAATAACATCAAAACCACTGGCCACGTTCCCCCAGAGATGCTCCTGGCTACCGTAGTCATACTCCCTAAACCTGGCAAGCCCCCCACTCATTGCGCGAATTTTCGTCCCATCTCCCTACTAAATGTTGATATTAAACTTTATGCAAAATTGCTGGCCCCGCGCGCCGCTCCCTAAATTGATTCACCCGGATCAGACAGGATTTGTGCAGGGGAGGCAGACCTGTGATAATACACGTCGCTTGTTTAATATGAAAGACCTAATCGTTCTGGGACCCCCGGGCTCCTATTGTCATTAGATGCAGATAAAGCGTTTCATCGCATGCACTGGGGTTTCATGCGTCGAACGTTGGAGGCCTTTCGATTTCCCACATTGTTTATCCAAAGTGTTATGGCTCTGTATTCCACCCCCTCGGCAAAGGTGTTAAGTATGGGATTTTCATCCCCTACTTTTCCAATCACTAACGGCACTCGTCAAGGTTGCCCCTTATCCCCGCTAATTTTTGTCTTGGCTTTGGAACCGTTGGCATCTCATATTAGATTGCATCCATTTATATCAGGTTTGCCTACACCGGCAGGCGAACAGAAACTCGCTCTGTTCGCAGATGATATCCTGCTATATTTATCCACCCCAGAAACCTCACTCCCCCCGCTTTTTAATTTACTTGAAAAATATGGTCGGCTATCCTACTATAAAAATAATGTTAAGACTCAGGCCCTCCCTTTGCATATTCCTGGTCCCTCGCTGGTTGCCCTTAGGACTCAATACTCCCTCGATTGGCAATCAGGCATCTTCCTAACGAGAAATAGGAGCTCCATAATTAAGCATAACTTTCTCCCTCTCCTGCAATCTATTGAAAAACAACTGCAATCATGGCACAAGGTGGAACGGTCCTGGTTAGGCCGCATGGCCTCCTTAAAAATGTCAATCCTTCCGCAAATCCTTTATTATTTTTCTCCCAGCACATATCCTCCTGCATCTGCAGAAAATGCTGTGTGCCCATATCTGGAAACGCAAGCCCCCTAGAGTCTCGGCTACTACGATTACAACCCCGAGAGAGATGGGTGGCCTCGGCTTCCCTGACCTGTTGAGATATTATAGAGCTTCCCTATTAGCCCAAATACTAGCCGCGCGCTGCAGATCCTCCCGTATGGCCGCGCGCTGCAGATCCTCCCGTATGGCCGCGCGCTGCAGATCCTCCCGTATGGCCGCGCGCTGCAGATCCTCCCGTATGGCCGCGCGCTGCAGATCCTCCCGTATGGCCGCGCGCTGCAGATCCTCCCGTATGGCCGCGCGCTGCAGATCCTCCCGTATGGCCGCGCGCTGCAGATCCTCCCGTATGGCTGCGCCTGGAAAATGCCGTTATCACCCCTAATTCGGTTCATGACTTTATGTGGTATGACCCTCTCCCTAGAAGTAAACTGGAAGGGATACTTCCCCCCTCTTATCTCTCGGTCTTGATCCGGCGTCACTGGGGCAGATGGTTACTCAAACCGTTTCGGCTGCTCAGTTTTGCACCTCTTTGTCTCCTGACCTATGCCTTGCCTCTTGGACGCTTCAGGGAGTGACCCTTGTCCAAATCCTTCTCACTCCAACCTCTATTAAACCATTGCTAGACTTGGTTCAGGAATTTGGTATCCCCCCCCCCCTAAATGAACCCTTTACCTGCCTTTGTATTAAACACATTGTTAACGCACAGGGTCGGGCGATTCCAGTCACAGATATCACAGCTTTCCACAGACTATGATTGGGTAAAAGAAACCTCATGAAACCACTGTCTCTGTTACCGAAGCTTAGTGTCTCCTCGTAAGGAACGGAAACTGCCATATATGCTGAGATGGGAAAAGGACCTACATTTATCATTCTGGCGAGAGGACTGGTTTTATGCCACGACATCGGTATATATCGCCTATCTAAGAGCACTGGCATGAGAGAAGCACATCTTAAGTTATTATACCGCTGGTATCTTAGCCCTGCTCGACTGCACCATATCTCCAAGGGTACTAACATGTGCTGGCGTTGCTCGGCAGACAAAGGTTCTTTCCTTCATGTTTTTTGGTCTTGCCAGAAAATTAGCCCTTACTGGGCCGACATCCGTTGCCTGATCAAACTATGTACCGCGTTAGATATTCCTCTCCAACCGGAAACTTACCGGTTACCACCCCGAGGGTTAATATCTGCAATCTTAGGGGTTGCCAAATCACTGGAGATCTGCCTCTACCCCCTCACTCTCAGAAGTCCTGAAACGTTTAGATAGTATCTGTAAATATGAGGAAATGTTCGCTTCGGCCCATAACGCCCTTTCATAGTACCGGGCTACCTGGGATGGTTGGGTATCCCACAGATCCAAGAAAGTCTCTTAAAAATCGCTTTAAGACTGTCGAACCGTACTCTTTATTCTTTCGTTTTTCTTATTTTTTTCTCTTCCTCTTTCGTTTACGCTTCATTACTGTATTTGCTATAGAATGTAAAATGTACCGTATAATGTTGATGACCACCCGCCTGCACTTATATTGATGAAAGGTCCTGCGCGGCCTCTGTTGTCATTACTATATCTTTGTATTTAAACTTCTGATGGTACATTATATATATATATAGGGAGGACGGGCGCACGCACGAAAAATGCCTGTGACCCTGATTGTATTGTAACACATCCAAAAGGAGGGACCGGTCACTCTCAGGAGCGACACGTCGCGCTCCATGCTTTGAGGGACCGGTCACTCTCAGGACCAATACGTTGCTCCATGCTTTGAGTGACCGGTCACTCAGGACCGACACGTCGCGCTCCATGCTTTGAGGGACCGGTCACTCTCCGGACCAATACGTCGCTCCATGCTTTGAGGGACCGGTCACTCAGGACCGACACGTCGCGCTCCATGCTTTGAGGGACCGGTCACTCTCCGGACCAATACGTCGCTCCATGCTTTGAGGGACCGGTCACTCAGGACCGACACGTCGCGCTCCATGCTTTGAGGGACCGGTCACTCTCGGACCAATACGTCGCTCCATGCTTTGAGTGACCGGTCACTCAGGACCGACACGTCGCGCTCCATGCTTTGAGGGACCGGTCACTCTCCGGACCAATACGTCGCTCCATGCTTTGAGGGACCGGTCACTCAGGAGCGACACGTCGCGCTCCATGCTTTGAGTGACCGGTCACTCAGGAGCGACACGTCGCGCTCCATGCTTTGAGTGACCGGTCACTCAGGAGCGACACGTCGCGCTCCATGCTTTGAGTGACCGGTCACTCAGGAGCGACACGTCGCGCTCCATGCTTTGAGTGACCGGTCACTCAGGAGCGACACGTCGCGCTCCATGCTTTGAGGGACCGGTCACTCTCAGGACCAATACGTTGCTCCATGCTTTGAGGGACCGGTCCGTCTTCCTCTAATAAATGGACGCCCAACACGCTGGGGAACAGACACACGCACCACACACACAAAAACGCACCACAGAAATAAATGTACCTAAAGCTTATAGGTAGAGTGAATTCTGAACATCCCCTGGGTCGGAAGGGATCACATTTACTAAACCAAAAAACAACCAGATCAACTATTCCCAAAACCAGCGAGAAGGGAGCGAGCAGGGAGCGAGCAGGGAGCGAGCAGGGAGCGAGCAGGGAGCGAGCAGGGAGCGAGAAGGGAGCGAGAAGGGAGCGAGCAGGGAGCGAGAAGGGAGCGAGCACGGAGCGAGCACGGAGCGAGCAGGGAGCGAGCAGGGAGCGAGCACAAGTCATGGCTGAACCTTTGCCCTCTCGCGTATCGCTGAACTTCCAATCCAAAGACAAACACAACGTGCAGCGTCCTGCGCCTCTAATCCCCCGATACAGGCCGTGCCTCCTGCTACAACAAGGGGATGAAGCCTCACCTTTACTCAAGGTGCCCGCGTACAACGCCACACGCTCTGCCATTACTTTATGCCAGTTTCAAGGCTCAACATATTGATTTAGACACACGCAGGGTTTCTCAACTCCTGTCCTCAGGACACTCAACCAGGCCACATTTTGCAGATCACTTTGGGGCGATGCAGACTGGATCCTGCAATCACTGAGCAGCAAATCATATCCCTGTGCGGTGCTTCACATATCCTGCAAACCTGACCTGTTGGTGGTGTTGGGGTTGAGAAACCCTGAATTAGAGCAACACCGGGGTTTAGGAGCCATGGCTGATATTCTAGGAGCCAGGTGCTACCTGTTCGAGCCCTGTTTGGATACAACGTGTAGACCCGTTCCTGGCATCCATCAACATATACATGACGCACTCCATCTCAAAAGCCGGCAAGAGTTGAGGGATTCAGGTGCCAGGGCACCACCGGCTATTACATTTCAGGATCATTCTGTATAAATGTATGTAGAAAACCGGAACTGGCTCCGAAAAACAAGACGCTGGTCACCAGGAACATGTATGTGTATAATGTGTAACAAGAGGCGGAACGCCTTCATACATTACAGCAATGAACACTTGGGAATGAGGGCCTACCGAACCGTACCAGGCTGGTTTGCCGTACCGCGCTGTGCCAGGCTGTCCAGTATTCATAAGTGTAGTACTAAGTTAGACTGGCATTACCGGCATTACTTGGTAATGAGGGTCTACAGAGCCGTGCCATGCTGCCCTGTCGTAACGAGACATGCCAGGCTGCCCTGTCGTAACGAGCCATGCCATGGTGGTCCATCATTACTGTGCCAGGCTGGTCCATCGTAACGAGCTGTGCCAGGCTGGTCCATCGTAACAAGCTGTGCCAGGCTGGTCCATCGTAACAAGCTGTGCCAGGCTGGTCCATCGTAACAAGCTGTGCCAGGCTGGTCCATCGTAACAAGCTGTGCCAGGCTGGTCCATCGTAACAAGCTGTGCCAGGCTGGTCCAGTATTCATAACTGTAGTGTAAGGTTAGACGGGCATTACATGCACACCAAGCAGAAGCATCTTTATGCCCGCGGGGCATGCAACTCCATGTATTTCTGTACACATAATTTATTCATGCTGATGGGCAGTGCATGAAAAATACAACCCTGCAGTATGTAACATTCATACGCTGCATACAAGAGGAGCGTCACATGATCTGCCCAGATTACAGCTTCACTCCTGCAGCATGTGTTAATAATGCGGGGGCAGCACCTTCCCTGTGCTCCACATCTGCACGAAATAATGTGTGTCCAGGAAATCATGACAGCTCTGGCAACCATCTAAACCTGTACACTCCCACCCCCAGCGCCTAACCTCAGGCGCCCCCCCCCGTGCTTATGATTAGTCACGTGTCCCCCCTCCCCTTTATTTAAATGGGGCAGAATTAGAAGCCGATGTACAATAGTATAAAGGAAATAATAGCCGCGCTGCCGGCAGCGCTTACACTCAGTTTGCTTTGTGCCACGTCACGGCAGACGCCGGCTCTCTCCAGCAGGTTGTTGTGTTCTTCTGAGGGGTCTGAATAACGTTGGCATCCTATACCAGAGCCTCGTAACTGTGCCCTCCCAAAACACGGAGATTCGGCTGAAAGGAAAAGCAGAGCGCCGGCAATATTCCGATTTAAATCACAAACGCAGCGCAAAATGTCCCGGCTGTGCGTTATAATGAGGGACGCCGAATTAATCCAGACGCCCGGCCTGCTGGAAGGGGATTTCTCGCTCCGTTCACGGCACATTGGGGCTCCCGTCCTCCGTGCGCATAGGGGCTATTCACTAAACAGCGAGCAGAAGCAGCATTCACACATGTTGCACCCGATTCACACTTGGTTATGGTTCCGTTACACGGTTTATTCGGCGTGGTGTTACTGCTGCCAGTTTGTGAATAAATGTAACCGAGCGCGTGCTTTTAATGGAGAGACCCTGGCACCATACAACAGCACACTATGCGGGTGCAAGGTGGCTCCTCCCATGACTGACGGCACGAATGGATCGATTGGTATGGTGGCTGATGCCGGCTCATGGCTACAGTCATGTTTTTGTATGAACGAGAGCATTGCCAGCGAATGACTCGCACAGAGCTGCTGCACCCTGCTACACCGGTAAATGGAAGTGATGGTCCAGGATCGGATAACGGATTTTAGCCACTGCTATGACTTTAATATGTTGATTCGGCACATAACGCCAGATGTGTGTGACGCGCTGGTGATAAGGACCGCACTCCAGCCCGGGGATGACAGTGGGCAGCGTGTAACCCTGTGGTGATGGTGCCGCGCCTCCTGCTGCACGGATGGATGGGACACGTTGGTAAAGGTCTCAGGTCGCCGCCGATACCACGTGATGGATTTAACACGTCGGGCCGGGGGAAGCAGCCGCCACAGGAAAAGGAAGCCGGACTACATCACCGAATCCATTCATCAGCGCAGTGAGTCAACGCTCACCACTCATTAGAATGAACACCGGGATCGAGCCGCGCGCAGAGGATAATAGCCCCAACCTCCGATATAGCCATAGACGATATAGCCATTAACACGTCCGTGCCGGCAGACCCGCACGACGCACCGCAAGGGGAAAGCTTGCCACAGAATAAAAGCAACTGCACATGAAAAGGGCTGCCCTGCAGAGTGCTACATTCATATTCCACAGAAAGGAGATCCGTGACCCCCAACACGGCAGATCCTCCAGGTCAGCACGGTCAAACCCCCGACGATGATTGCCTATAATTCCCAGGATTCTTTGAATGCAATAGGTGGCCAGGGAATGATGGGAGTTGTAGTTTGGAAATATCTGAGTGGGCCGGGAGTTTGACAGCCCTTCTCTAGGATCCCTGGCAAAGCCCGATGGGAGGTTCCCTTGTAGCATATGAAGTCTGCATACGGTAAAGCAGCCTTTTTCCTGTGCTGGCCATCACAGCTGAGGAGGAAAGTGTGAAGCATTACATGGTTTTCAGGGCTTTACAAGGCGCACTTGGCACCGGCTGCACGTAGCAGTGGCCCATTCATTGGCTAGCGATGAGCCCCACACAGCGCGGTGAAGTGGCCCATGCAGGGTTAGCGTGTCAGTGATTCACCCGATGTTTCCCCATGAGCCAAACAGAGCCAGACATGTCGGGAAGAGCCGCTTGTATTAACCCTTAGGGTGGAACATGCCTAAACGGCAGGCGGGGAAGACGGCAAACCTACAGTATTTACACGTAAAGCGGCCTCACCGGGGCATACAACGTAGCGGGCCGGGAAGACTGCAAACCTACACGTAACGTGGCCTGACCGGAGCATATACCGCAGCAGGCCGGGAAGACGGCAAACCTACAGAATTTACACGTAGCGCTGCCTCACCGGGGCATACACCGCAAAAAGACTGTACGTTCTGACTAGGGATGCACCAATACTAGTATCGGGATCTGTACTCGTGCAGATGCCCCCAATACGTCCCACCAATATTTAATGCATGAAAAACCAGGGGTTTATAGACACAGGGGGAGAGACGGGGGCGAGAAGCAAAATTGGGAAGATTTGCGTGAATGCATCGAGCTGACGAACACAGAAAGAAAGAGGATTTAAAAAGGGAAAACATGTGATTTTTGAGTTTGGGATTAGAGCGACACAGGAAAACTGATCCACAAAGCCAAACGCTTCCGACAAAAAATGTGGATCATAACGGCCCCTTTACCCAATAAAATCTATTTATACACCTTGAAATACAGAATAAAAACACGAAATTTAATGTTTAGTCACCGCCCCGCTCTCCCACCGTGGATACGGCCCGCCCCGCTCTCCCACCGTGGATACGGCCCGCCCCGCTCTCCCACCGTGGATACGGCCCGCCCCGCTCTCCCACCGTGGATACGGCCCGCCCCGCTCTCCCACCGTGGATACGGCCCGCCCCGCTCTCCCACCGTGGATACGGCCCGCCCCGCTCTCCCACCGTGGATACGGCCCGCCCCGCTCTCCCACCGTGGATACGGCCCGCCCCGCTCTCCCACCGTGGATACGGCCCGCCCCGCTCTCCCACCGTGGATACGGCCACGTGAATACAACCCACACCGCTCTCCCACCATAGATACGGCCACAGTCAGAGACAAACACGCACCCAGGTAAAGATATGGCGCAAATTTGCCCAAATTATTATAATTTGCGGAATATGTTAGTGCTATATAAAAAGAATATATATATTTTTACATACACACATGCACGTTTGTATATTATAAATACATACAGGACAATATTTGTATTTCTGTAACATTTCAATGTTCTTGATCCCAGAACAAACTGAAAACGAGAGAAATCTCAATGTATCCTTCCTGGTGAAATCCTTTATAAATATTTCTGCTCTCCCCATAAAGATTTAATAGAATAATACACACACACACAGGACACACACACAGGACACACACACAGGACACACGACACACACACACAGGACACACACACTCTCTAAAGTTATAGTACCCTGTAACTTACAGCAGTGATTTAGTTACAAGACGTGATCACATATTGCTGCCACAGTATCAATGTACCCCACTGGATTGTGATCTACGTGTGTGCGCTCCTATGTATACAAAACACACACACCTATAAATCTACATAAACGAGTACAGACATATGAAGCTTTAAACCCGTGACACCGGCTCTAGATCGGAATCGAGATCTCTGAACTCGCGCTGCGAAACACGTAAAAAAGTTTGACTGTTTATATACTGAACTACAGCTCCCAAGATGCAGCGGTGTCATTTTATTTCAACACATTGACCTGCTGGAAGGCTGCTGATTAAGGTGACCCAGCGCTCGCGTGTTCCATTATCAGCGGGTGTACTTCCCACACTTCCTTGCTGGCCAGGCGGCAATCCAAGATGTCAAGCCCCGATCCAACTGAATCAGCGATTATTTTTTTGGATCGTGGAGCCAGGTGGCAACCTTTGACCCCCCTCCCCAGGATGAACAGCTTGCATGGGGCACAATGTATCTACAGCTTGCAAACACTACAGTGTCGGCAACAATGTCAGCGTCACTGCCAGAGACTTGACGATTCGGCTTCACGCGCACGGCTGATCACAAGAGCTTACAATCTAGAATGTGCAAGGCCTCATCGCAGAGCGAGAGGAAACCCCCCCCCCCCATCTCCAAAAATCAAGGGTTCCAGCCGGCATGAACTGGTGACGGCCACGCAAAACAGATCGGCATTTAAACCTGACACACAGCTGTCAGTCCTCATGGACGTAAAGGAAGGGGGGGGGGGCAGACATTGGCAAATTTACACAAAGGGGGGGGGGTTTAACGGAGACTGAGATTGCAGCGCCCGCTACCAGCCCTGATCACACGCTGCGGGTCCCTGCAGCCGCACGTCAGACATGCTCTGTATACATGATGATGGGGGCACGCAGCACACGGGGACCAAGGTGGGCACCACTACAGCATGAGACGCCACCTGAGACCTGAAACAACACAGGAGGGGAGGGTCACAACGTGCCACATTGGGGGGCAAGGCAGGGGCCCAATGGATTTGAAATGGGACTCCAGCCCCCTCCCCAAAAATAGGCAGCAGCATGAAGGGGTCTCGCAAACAGAGGTATGGCAATATTCACAACTATTACGGTAATATAGGTAAAGGTGACCCCCCCCCTCTGGTCGTAGCCCATGCCCCTCTGGTCAGAGCCCATGCCAGGCCACGCTGCCATCCATAAAGGCGACTGCACTTCTGCGTCACCTGGCAATATTAACCCTGCGATTCCAGGGGGCCTATATACACGGCGTTACGTACCAACACCTCGAAAAACAAAATCTATATACATCACAGACACACATTTGATTCTGGAATAGGTCCCCGGTGATGGACATGCCGGTGCCAGGAGACTGACACGCGTAACACTCGCCCGCTGCACCTGGAAGCCCTTTGCTCACCCCCAAAGAAGGGCTCAGCAGGCTGGAATGAAGGGGTTAACGTGTCACCTTCAGCTCGGCTTGGGGTTTCTCACCGCACAGAGACGTCAGGTTTCTAATCTCCATTAGTCGGACCCGGGAAAGGGTGAGAACAGGACCGGTATTTCCCAGCGTAGCCCCCCCCCCCCCTACGGTAAATAAAAATGCGCAGGGGGTGAGTGCAGGAAGGAGCGCGGCGGTGGTGGCGAGGGGGGTCGGTACCTTTTGCCCAGCAGATCGGAAACGGACTGCATCCGCTCTTCTCCATATAGAAGACGGCACCTGTCTGTCCAGGGCCCGGGCGGCCGGCCAGTTCCAACAACATACACACGGCGCGGGGGGGGGGGAAATCACACCGGCCTCTGGAACACAATGCACACAATTCAGCTCCTGGAGATCCTCCGCCGGCGGCACCGGCCAGGCTACCGAGCTCTCCTGCTGCCACACCGCTCCTCGGCTTCCATGGGCTGTGCCGGGAGATCAGGCACGATCACCGTCTGATTACACGATCCTGGCGAGGCTCGACAATCGCAGACACAGGATATGCTTTATCCCCCTTTCCTGGGTGAAGCGTGGAGCAGCAGCCGTGCTGTGACCGTGTGTCTGCTTGCTGGCTTCATTCAGCCGGGGAGGAGGGAGGGAGGGGGGTGGGTATAGGAAGGGGAGGGCAGTGCAGGCATTAGCAAAGCACCCTATTAATATGCTAATCGCACTCCAAACTGCAGGCGCTCGCTTTACCACAGGGCAAACTCTCAGCTGGATGGGATCGCCACCACCGTGCGCCCTTTAATCCCAGACCCCCCCCCCCCATCACGTTGAGTGCTCAGAGAGGCTGTGGATTTATCACAATAACGTACCCGAGCGCCCCCCCTCTCTATTCCTACCCGAGCGCCCCCCCTCTCTATTCCTACCCGAGCGCCCCCCCTCTATTTCATACCCGAGCGCCCACCTCTCTATTCCTACCCGAGCGCCCCCCCTCTCTATTCCTACCCGAGCGCCCCCCCTCTATTTCATACCCGAGCGCCCACCTCTCTATTCCTACCCGAGCGCCCACCTCTCTATTCCTACCGAGCGCCCCCCCTCTCTATTCCTACCCGAGCGCCCCCCCTCTATTTCATACCCGAGCGCCCACCTCTCTCTATTCCTACCCGAGCGCTCACCTCTCTATTCCTACCCGAGCGCCCCCCCTCTCTATTCCTACCCGAGTGCCCCCCCTCTATTCCTACCCGAGCGCCCACCTCTCTATTCCTACCCGAGCGCCCCCCCTCTCTATTCCTACCCGAGCGCCCACCTCTCTATTCCTACCCGAGCGCCCCCCCTCTCTATTCCTACCCGAGCGCCCACCTCTCTATTCCTACCCGAGCGCCCCCCCTCTCTATTCCTACCCGAGCGCCCACCTCTCTATTCCTACCCGAGCGCCCCCCCTCTCTATTCCTACCCGAGCGCCCACCTCTCTATTCCTACCCGAGCGCCCACCTCTCTATTCCTACCCGAGCGCCCCCCTCTCTATTCATACCCGAGCGCCCCCCTCTCTATTCCTACCCGAGCGCCCACCTCTCTATTCCTACCCGAGCGCCCCCCCTCTATTCCTACCCGAGCGCCCCCCTCTCTATTCCTACCCGAGCGCCCCCCTCTCTATTCCTACCCGAGCGCCCCCCTCTCTATTCCTACCCGAGCGCCCCCCTCTCTATTCCTACCCGAGCGCCCCCCCTCACTATTCCTACCCGAGCAACCCCCCTCTCTATTCCTACCCGAGCGCCCCCCCTCACTATTCCTACCCGAGCGCCCCCCTCTCTATTCCTACCCGAGCGCCCCCCCTCTATTCCTACCCGAGCGCCCCCCCTCTCTATTCATACCCGAGCACTCACCTCTCTCTTCATACCCGAGCGCCCCCCTCTCTATTCATACCCGAGCGCCCCCCCTCTCTATTCCTACCCGAGCGCCCCCCCTCTCTATTCCTACCGAGCGCCCCCCTCTATTCCTACCCGAGCGCTCCCCCTCTCTCTTCATACCCGAGCGCCCCCCTCTCTATTCCTACCGAGCGCCCACCTCTCTATTCCTACCCGAGCGCCCCCCTCTCTATTCCTACCCGAGCGCCCTCCTCTCTATTCCTACCCGAGCGCCCCCCTCTCTATTCCTACCCGAGCGCCCCCCTCTCTATTCTACCGAGCGCCCCCCTCTCTATTCATACCCGAGCGCCCCCCCTCTCTATTCATAGAGTATTATGAATGGGGAGGACGGGCCAGACGTGCGCATTGCATGATCACCGGGCTGAGCCGTCACCTTCTCATGATGCTCAGCCACACTCCACCCCTTACAACGGAGTACCTAATATTATATATATATATATTTTCCTACATATTTATTTTCTGGGTTAATCTGTATATTTGTGTTTTGTTTTTAATATCTTGCACTTATTACTTTGAATTGTTAGTCGTTACAGAAATTCAATGTACTTGAACCCAGGACATACTGAAAACCGAGAAAATCTCAACGTATCCTTCCTGCTAAAATACTTTATAAATAAATATTGCACAAAAGTTCAAGAAAACGATACACTGTAAAAAAAAAAAAAAAAAAAAAAAAAAGGTAAATTAATGAAAACTTAAAAAAAAAAACCACACAATAAAAACGTATATCATAAAGTTTAGACATGAAAAAATTCCAGAGATAAGACAGAAATGTATAGAAAAAATAAGGAATAAAGTGAATAGAAAACAGAACCAGAAGAATGAAAATCATATTATATAATTATATTTACTAGGGATGCACCGATACCACTTTTTTAAGACCGAGTACCGATACTTTTATTTAATGTCATGTGACGCTTTCCAATAGGAACAGACCTCATAAAAATTTATGAGATTGCCCCCAGGTCTCATGGATATGGCCCCCAGGTCTCATGGATATGGCCCCCAGGTCTCATGGATATGGCCCCCAGGTCTCATGGATATGGCCCCCAGGTCTCATGGATTTGCCCCCCCCAGCTCGAACGCTGGGGAAGCTGGCCGTGTGCATGTAAAGCACGCGGCCAGCGTTCCCCTCCGGCGCGCCGCGATACTCACCCATCCTGAATGTCCGGTCGCTGGGCAGTGATGCGATCACGTGGCCGCCGGGCGCATCTGTGACGCGGCCTCCAGCCGAGAGGGAGCGCCCAGTGGCCGCAGGAACGCATCACTGCCCAGCGACCGGACCTTCAGGATGGGTGAGTATCGCGGCGCGCCGGAGGGGAACACTGGCCGCGTGCTTTTCATGCACGCGGCCAGCTTCCCCAGCCCCGCGGATACCGGCAACCCGGCCCAGCGCCGGCTTCCGGTATCGGCGGGATGTATCGGGCCGTTTGCACGAGTAACAAGTACTCGTGCAAACGGCAATATCGGCCCCGATACCGATACTAGTATCGGTATCGGTGCATCCCTAATATTTACACACGAAGGAAAAAAAATTCAATTCAATAGAAATGCATAGGAAAAGAAAAAAAATTGACATTATGAGACACACAGATATACACAGTATAAAAATGCATAAAAACAAATGAAAAATTTAAAAAAAGGATCAATCATTTTTTTTCAAAAAAAAGAATTCTGAAAGAATAAAATGCTACATACTGAAATATTCGTATAAATGGGGTTTTTCCTCACCCAGTAATAAAGCATCGCTGTCTGGATTCGGCCTGCAATGACGTGTATTTAACATTCAGGTTCCAGGTAACATGTACCCCCCCCCCCCATCAAAAAGCGCAATGTGAGAGATTGGTGAAAGGGTTAACACGCAGGTAATTCCAGTTATTTTAATACCCCCCCATAACCCGACACCCCCCCCAATGTAACTATAGAGCGTGATGAGCGGCTGCCCCCCCTCCCCAAGAGGTCATGGAGGGGAGTCGGCATGAAGTGGCATGGCGGGGCAGGTGAATGTGGTGCACTCGGGGGACACCTCTGAGAAGCAGGAGATAAGGATCGGCTGGAAAACCTCAGCCACTTCCAGAAGCCACAGAAGAAGATACATTAAATCCCAAAGTCACCCCCCCCTATATGACAGGGAGGTGCGGAGCAGAAGAGGACGTGTCTACCCTCTCTACAAACGCCGGTCACCTATCGGGATGGAAGACGCATGAGGCGCAAGCTCAGCCTTTGACGCAGTCAAGGATGATGGCCGGCTTAGAGTGATGGGAATTTAAGGGTGGGAGTTACCTGCCCTCATGGCGGCGACCAGACACCAACGCCGAGACAGTGATATCCGCACTTTATCTACCCAGATATTTCATAACTACATGTCCCATGATGCTCAGCCAAAGGTGCAGTGAGCTCTCCAATCGATAGGGGCTTATCTACTCAATGCAGCACTGCACAGAGAAGCGGCAGGCTGTGAGTGGGTCATGCTTTAAAGAGGTTTAAAGCCAGCATATGCAGCTACAAATGACGAAACCAAGGCGTCCCCTGCACCATGAAGCTATAGTAACTATAGACTGAACGGGTTGTGAAAGAGTTGCGTTTCAATACCTGGTGTGTTCGGCGTTCTAGGTGTGTCATTTGGTGTCGAGCCTGGTCTGTATGGAAGAATAAGAGACGCCGGGTTCGTGCCGTTTTGCCGCTTAGGACAAGCCTGTCGACCAATAAGTGGCCTATAATTTGGATTTAATCCGGTTTCCAGAATTAATCAGCCCTTTTTATCTACCTACTGACCTTCCCGACATGTTCCTGTATAGTGACTGGCCGGAGGAGAACGAGCCATCCACTCCTGTATGTTTCTATCCTATAGAATAAAGCTGCCCGTCCAATCATTCTGTGTCTCCCGGAGCTCAGAGATTGGTGCAATTCCAGAGAAGAATGGCGCCCGAGAAAGCTATCAACCTATCAGACTGGGTGTCCCTCGCACCATGCAGCTACAGGTAATATAGCCTGGGCGTCGCCCGCACCATGCAGCTACAGGTAATATAGCCTGGGCGTCCCTCGCACAATGCAGCTACAGATAATGTAGCCTGGGCGTCCCTCGCACCATGTAGCTACAGATAATGTAGCCTGGGCGTCCCCCGCACCATGCAGTTATAGATAATGTAGCCTGGGCGTCCCTCGCACCATGCAGCTACAGATAATGTAGCCTGGGCGTCCCTCGCACCATGCAGCTACAGATAATGTAGCCTGGGCAACCCTTGGACTCTGCAGCTACCGAGGACATACTGTGGGTGTTCTCTGCACCATGCAGAAATATATAACATGACATAGGCATCCCCTGTACCACGTAGCTACAAAGAGCGTAGCCCAAGCGTTCCCGGCACCATGCAGCTACAGCGGGCATAGCCTAGTCATCCACTACACCATGCAACTACAGAGCACATCGCTACAAAGGGTGTAGCCTGAGCGTCCCCTGCACCATGTAGCTACAGCAGACATGGCCTCGTCATCCACTACACCATGCAACGACACAGCACATAGGGCTTCGAAGTTGAGATTGCAACTTCACCTGAAGCCCTGCAAGTCAGAGAGCTGGGAATTAAGATTTCCTGACTCACATGCCAAAACGGTTCAGTGAAGTCATGTTACAGGAACTTCTAAGAGATCAATCCATTGCATGTTTAAGTATTAGAAAGAGCCAGACAGCACAGAGAACACGGCGGAGATAAATCCGGGCTCCGGAGCACAGGACCTGGCATTGATAAACTCCAGCCATTTCCAGCGGCATCAGTCATCCCTGGTGCATCCTATCCCCCCCCCACCTCACCCCAACAAATGTGTAAAAAACATAAATCTTCAAATATACAATTAAATCCTACACAAGTAAGCAGAAGGGACAGGTCTGCCGAGCCGTAGGATTAGATCTCAATGTGATGGCGAGAAGGGGGGGGGGGGGGAAACAACATTTTATGCCCAGAAAATCCATTTATACTGTCCAATAAAATAGAAATAAAATAGAAATACTGATTTATTGAAAGAAAACGCTAGGTGACGGCAGAGCATCATTCAATGATCTGTGACTCATGGGGGGAAAAGTCGCTAAAAATGGAAAGAATAACCAGAAATAAACCTTTTTCCTCCAAAGGTTTTGGAATTATCAATATTCTGTTTTCCCAGTAAATTATTACAAAAAAAACATTAATTCTCAAAAGAAGTAAAGCTATTTATTTACTGAAAATGATAATAATATGGGCAATAAGTTTTGGTATTGATGGTTTTTCTGGTTGCCGTCTGAGGAGTAAAGGGAATTAGGTGATTTATGTAATCGCCGGCCCTCCTGACTCAGCACGCTCCGCTGATAAACGGATCCGGCGAAATAACGCCCCGGCAGCGCAGGAACGATTAACCCATGGATCTCCAGACGAGGCACAGGGGACAGATCAGGACTTAAGGGGAGAAGACTGAGAGCCCCAGAGAAGCCACAAGGGTCGGTAGCGAAAAGTCACGGAGGCGCAAGTAGACGCGCAAGGCCGGAGCGATCTGGAAGGGGTGCATTTAGCCCACTGTAGCTCCATGCGAAACAAAACACAGGTTTTGGTTTACTTGAATGGCCCCACCTGACCAGAGGTGCCGTGACACGGCAGGTGAGCTTACACTTTAATGGCCATTCAAGTAAACCAAAACCTCTGTGTTTTGTTTCGCGAGGAGCTACAGGGGAGATCGCAGAGGACCATCTTTTTGTCTGGTTATGTTTTATACATAAGGCAGGCTGGATACTTCTGGTTGACACAGCCACCCTGGTAGGTAATAGGCATAGAACCTTTTTTTTCTGCATATGTATAATAAGGTTGCCTGATCGGCCATGTTTTCCTGGACACATATTACAATTTCATCCCAAGGGGAAGCTCAGGGAAACGTGCTGCCCTGCACCATGTATAAGTCATATGCTGCAGGAAGGAAATCAAGGCAGGTCACCTGGGATTTAGATGTCTGCAGTGTATAGATTATACATGTCTCGGGGTGGCATTTCTCATGCACCGCTCCTCAGCATGAATATATTATATACATATTATATGACATGGCCGACCTG